>CM023621.1:18841444-18853944 GCA_013358685.1 Antennarius maculatus | reverse complement strand
AAAGAAATGATGCATGAAAAGATGAGTTTCTTGTCATTTCTCACCGCAGACCGACTTCATTAAAGCTCCAGCCGCTGCGGAGGGGAGCTTCCTGTCGCTAACGCGGCGTACATTCGCTTTACGCTGATGATGTTAGCACATTTAGAGATATAGAATAAACACCAGCTTGTTTCTCTCTCCGCTGACACGACGAATGTCATCCCGAGATTTTTGTGAAGGAGGATGGAGGAGAAACATCTCATCATCATTGTCGTCGTCGTCATGGGAGCAGAGTTGCATGAGGAGGATCACGCGACTTATTTTTGGGTGCTCTATTGATGCTACTTAGAAAAAAAGAAGTCGAATGATTGAAAATTCTTATTTCGCAATATTAAACAATGAAATGCTTAAAAACTTCCCCTTCGAGATTACAGGGTGTATAAAGATGTTTACCGTCCCTTTGTGTTTCGTCTTATACGTGCTGTATTATCTGTTGTACTGCCTGTGTTGTACTGCCTGCGTTGTACTGCCTGTGTTGTACTGCCTGTGTTGTACTGCCTATGTTGTACTGCCTGTGCTGTACTGCCCGTAGTACTGTCTGAGTTGTACTGCCTGTGTTGTACTGCCCATTGTCTTCTTCTTTTCCTTTCGGCTTTTCCCTTCAGGGGTCGCCACAGCGAATCAGTTGCCTCCATCTAACCCTGTCTTCTGCATCCTCTTCTCTCACACCAACTACCTTCATGTCCTCTTTCACTACATCCATAAACCTCCTCTTTGGTCTTCCTCTAGGCCTCCTGCCTGGCAGTTCAAAACTCAGCATCCTTCTACCAATATATTCACTATCTCTCCTCTGGACATGTCCAAACCATCTCAGTCTGGCCTCTCTGGCTTTGTCTCCAAAACCTCTAACATGTGCTGTCCCTCTGATGTACTCATTCCTGATCCTATCCTTCCTGGTCACTCCCAAAGAGAACCTCAGCGTCTTCATCTCTGCTACCTCCAGCTCTGTCTCCTGTCTTTTCCTCAGTGACACTGTCTCTAGACCAAACAACATCGCTGGTCTCACCACAGTTTTGTACACCTGTTGTACTGCCCATTGTACTGCCTGTTATACTGTCTGTGTTGCACTGCCTGTTGTGCTGCCTGTTTTGTACTGCCTGTGTTGTACAGACGGTTGTACTGCCTGTTGTACTGCCTGTGTTGTACTGCCTGTGGTGTTCTGCCCGTTGTACTGCCTGTTGTGCTGCCTGTGTTTATACTCCTTGTTGACCGTGGGTCTGAGTGGACTGCAGTATGTCGTGTATATACGGTACATTTGACCAAAAAGCTGACTTTGACTTGACTTTGACCTTAAAAAAGCACAAAAACATTTGTGCGTCTTTAACGTTAGCATTAGCGTGACCACAAGGGGGAGACAATGAGACTTATTAATGCAAAGTTGAGGTAAAGACGTTCAGCTGAGCTCCTACGCTGTCTCGTTTCCACATTTTTTTTCTTCTTCTGTGGTGTTACATGATCTTCTAAACTTTACATCCACCCCTACCCGTTTAATCTTCTCTTCTGAAGCGACGACGATTGATCGGCGGCAGCATAATTCGCTAAAAGAAGCACCGGGACGGTCCCTCCTGCAGACTGCGATCAACCTCAAAGACTTTTACATTAGTTTCAGCTCATTGTTTTTCTGTCTGGCCGGCGGCTCACAGAAACACCTTCATTCGCTCTCGTTGCTGTAATGGTTTTGTTTTCTGTAGCTGCAGGCAGCTATTTTCCAGCGGCTCTAAAAACCAACAGAGGCCTTTGGCGCCTCGCAGTTCCCAACATACTAATTTGACTGGTGCATTTCTATCCACCTGGTTTTTTATTTTTTTATTTTTTATTTTTTTGTGTGTCTGCAATTTCAGTTTGGACATAAAAACTGTGGGAAAAACAAGTATTTAATCTCAGCCGAGGTAGAAAAATGGGTCAATCGATAAACACAAAAAGGTGGATGGAAACTAAAACATAAACTTGAGCGCTTTCTACTGATTTTTCTGAAAGTTTTGATCCAATTTATTGCAGATTCGAGTCTAAACCTGGCTCATCTGAAGACACTCTGCGCCTGTGTGTGTGTGTGTTTCTTCCAGTACGTGTGTGGTTTTGCGTGTTCGTGTCGCCTCCACGTCTCTGTGTGTGTTTTTGTTGTTGTTCTTGCTGCGGGGAGACAAGTCTTTAATTCCTCCAGGCTTGCTGGGAGCTATGATGACTGATGCATCCCAGAGCAATAATATTCAGGGGGTAGAATTTTACAACATCCCCTTTCTGTTGGTATTGAAGCCATTGGAACATTGCTTTGCTCATTTTCATACATATTGCCTCTTCTGTCTTCTTTCGATTCACCTCAACCGAGATCCATCACAGAAAGAAAGTGTTTTCTTTGAGACGTACCTTACCAGAATCGACGGCACTGAAATGCTCTTTGAAGAGATTTTTCACAGCGGCAGAATGTTTTTTGGCGCTTTTTTAAACACTCACACCTCCAGAGGAGTTCAGGAGCGCTCGACCTACAGCGCTAGCAGCTCAGGGAATCTGCTAAACCGCCAGAGTTCAGCCTCTTTCTGCCCGCTCTCGATATAGATCGTAGCGCTGGTGCTAAAAACCTGATATCAGATGAATAAAACCGGTTTTCTTTGAACTTAAAGGAGAATATTTTTACATGTACAGCACATTTAAGTAATTTATTTAAATTAAATACAGGTAAACCTTGGCTTGGTTACCGGAGACGCGATGTAAGTAAAAAAAACGATGTAAGTTGAATGAACTCGTCTCCAGACTAAACTGAAGATAACCATTCCCAGTTCTGTACTGAACTTAATTTATGAATGTATTTTAATCATATTTGGTTAATACAAATATATTATTATCTTACAAGCAATTAGATCTTATCATTTAATATAATAAACACTGCCGAGGCGCCCTTGAGCAAGGCGCCGTTCCCCTCACAATCTGCTCATTTGGGTGCTTCACCAAGGGGCTGCCCGCCACTCTACCTCCCGTTGCATGATTACAGGCCCCATTGTGTGTGGTTGTGTGTCCACGCTAACATGCATGATTATGATTGACTAACATAGTAGAGTGGGGATTCCTAATTTCCCTTTGGGGATTATAACAGTGTATATATATATATATATAAATTTAATTCAAAATAATACAGAAAAAAATGTCTCCATCTCATCTTCAGCTGCTTCTTCCTCATTGTGGGTCACGGGGGTCGCTACCGGCTAATAACATGACATTTTATGTTTTTATTCTGAGTTATTCTACAGTAGCATGATATTATGTGCTTTTAATGGTTTACTAGTGATTTTTTCGATTCCAATATTTGTGACAAGTAAAAATGACATAAACTAAAACGTTATTTTTCCGTGTATTCCGAGAACGACGTAAGTCGAAGTTAACCGTACAAATGATCAAATGTTATGTTTGACATGTGTGATTCTCTTTTAATAGTACATTGTTTGAATATGTATATTTTTACTATATTGTAGATGCGTTTTACTGATTTTACCATTTTATTGCTAGTACTGCTTTTTATACATCATGGCCAGGGGACTACAGATGAAAACTGGCCTTCTGGCTAATTCTGGCTTTTTTTTTTAACCATGTGTAATGAAGGAGAAACAATAATCATGTGTTTTATGAAATAAACTAATAAATAAAACAAATAAAACTAATAAACAAATAAAATAAAATAAAATAAACTTATAATTATCTGTTCTTGCACTCCTGGGGTAAAAAATAAAAAGCTAGAAAATGGTAGCAGCTAACATCTACTGCTATGGCTGTAATAGCTGGAATGGAAGCACTTTCACATTAATATCAAAATATAAATAAAATTTTAAACGTTGGACATTAGAATTCCTTTCTAACAGTTTAAAACATGCTTCCTTACAGCTGGTATTACAGAGATTAAGCGCTGAAAGGTTAGCATCACTATTCCTCAGTGTAATCCACCGTGAAGTCTCCGAGTTAAGCATTGTTCAAGACACCATGTCGGCATACTTGTGAGGATTATACGGTGTCATCAGATAACCAATCCACATAGACCGTGAGCCAAACAGTGAGGGAGGGGGGGGTTGGGTTAGGGTGCAGACGGGATGTTCATAACCCCCCTCGGGCCTTACCTGCAGCCTCAGATAGCAGAGCGACCTCTGACGGTAGGGGGGGGGGGGGAGTTTTCCGGTCGGGATGCGAGCGTGTAAAGGTGAGGCAGATCTTTATCCGCCGCCGCTGGTCAACATTCGTCCTCCGGCGTTTTGGATGCTGATGCATCCTCCGGGTGGGGGTGGGGGTGGGGAATAACACGAGGTGGGTGGAAACCCTCGTCCGGCTAAACACCACCTTGCATTCCGGCTGACACGTTGGCAGTTTTATTTAGCAGCGGCGTTGAGGGGTGCGCCGCGAAAAAAAAACGGCTGCAGAAGAAAGAAGTAGCTGAGATCAAACAATTTAAGATTTGGTGCAAAAAACTTTCTCAGAACAGCTTGTCTAATGAAAATAGGTATCGCTGCCTGCAGGGATGGGGGCGAGAGGATTATCAGCTGGATCTGCAGATCCAGATATTATCCCGTGGAGCAGGTGGAGGCCAAGAACGGAGCAAAAAAAACACTCCTCGCATTTCTAACGAGTCCAAATGATCGACTTCCTGTCGCAGGACTTCATCATTTCACTGATTTAACACTAAACTTACTAATCAATGCGATTTCTGATACAGAACTAATAATTATGGTGGTCTAAGGATAACATTATTAATCACTGAGCGATGCATCGTTACGCCCCCTAGTGGCCACAAAACATTTTAAACTCTTTAACAGCTAAAACAGTTTAACAAAGATATGGGGGGGGGGGGGGTGTTTATAATTACATAACTAAAAGGAACACAATAATCGCAGATTGTTCTATTAATAAAGTATTGATTGATCACACCTCCAACCTTCACATGAAACCAGGAAGCAGCAGAGAGGAGACTTGCTGTGCGGTGGAGATAAAAATGGGACGTCTAAAAACATTTCAGCCTCTTAGTTTTGACTCTCTGCCTCCCATGACTTCCAAAATACTTCTTCATTCCACTCACTCACAACTGTCAAACGGGCAACGCTTTATTTTCAGAGCTGGGAACACTGGAAGAGGTCGAAAGGGAGATGAGAATAAATAATATACATCTATCAATCTATCAATCTATCTATCTATCTATCTATCTATCTATCTATCTATCTATCTATCTATCTATCTATCTATCTATCTATCTATCTATCTATCTATCTATCTATCTATCTATCTATCTATCTATCTATCTATCTTTATACATACATACATGTAGTCCAAGGTTGACTCTGACTGTTGTCTTTCAAGTGTTTTCTTCTTCTTCTCCTCAAAATGATCAAGTGAATCACGGAACGATTCTAAATGGTTGATATTGGAACTACACGTACATATTTTAATTTGATTATACGTTTTTATTCTTATTTATTGTGCAGTTGCACGATATTATGAGCTTTCAACGGTTTTCTAGTGATTTTAAAAGTCCAGTATTTGTGGCAGACAGACATTAAGTCGAGTAAAATGATGTAAACTTCATTATTATTTTTCCATATTCTTTAATTCAACGTATAATCAAACTGAATGTACCTGTATTTTTTTTTTTAATGTTTACCAATGTTATGTTGCCTCTCTGTAGGAACTGAATGACGTGGAACTAATGTTTCTGGGTCCAGTTTCTGTCTGGAAGCATTAACTGACGCTAACGCTGAACTCTGAATGTTTTGCTAGTTGATGTTAACTATTGGTGGAGTTACCTCTGAAACTTAATGAAATCAAACAGAGTTATCAAACTTAAAGGGGCGTGTCTGACTTTTGATGAGCAGGAAGTGACATCATCACATCATTCAGGTCAGTGTGGTGGAATACCTCAGTGGATTAAAGCTGGTTTTAGCCTCTACACCCCCCAGGAGAAAATTCATTCAGCAGAGGTAGAGATGTTAAAGTTACATTACTGTACTACAAGATTTTATTATTATGGGATGTTTTAATGTCCTGTCATTGTTTCTGGTCACTCTTATTGCATAGAACTTCAGTATTCTGAGCAGTAATGACATTTAAATGACCTCAAATGGAGATTATAGATTGAAATTTAATTAATAATGACTTAAATTTTTATCAATCAATTAATTAATTAACTAAGTAAATAATTAGGTTAATTTAAAAAAGAATTAAAATTTAATAAATGTACAGACAATTAAATTTACGCAGAGCCTCTCAGAACCATCTGTGTCCGTATGTTGAGGACTACCTGTATATACAGGTAAATGGAAGAAGAGTAAGAGGAGTAAAAGGAAGAAAGACACCAGTCCGGAGCTCATGATCGTTCCTGCTGAGTGTGTTTGATCGGCCCCCATCAGCGTTGGTCTGGGGGGAGCCGGTTGTGCACCAGACGCCTGTTTGCTGGTGATTCAGGCTGAAGTGTTGTCATCATTAGGACAGCAACGCCGGGAACACAGATGATTTATATTACATGGGAAAAGCAATGCCACCGATCCACTAGAGCAGGAAACACTAAAAAGTACCGGATGGGATCACACTGCGATGTGGAGAGACAGAAAAATCAAACAGAGACTCTCCCTTGAAATACTGAGTCATTAAAGCCAACAAGAGGAGTATTAGAAAACACTCGTCGGCTTTGTTTTTACCGCAGTCGTTAATCTGGGGGAAATAAACTGGAACGTTTAAGTAGGTTTTATGAACGCCGGCATTTTGGAATTAATTTAAACAAGCAGGAGCCGATTAAAAAGCAAGGATAATCATCAGGAAGGTGATTGAAAACGGAAATTAAATAAAACGGGAATATGTTCTTTTTTGTGCGTCGCTGAATTTGAGATGACTTTTTAAAAAAAATTTTATTATGAACCTGACAAGCACGCGTTAAGAAAAAAACAAAAAACGTGATATTCTGGCGCTACTGAAATGCTTCATTATCCTGTCTTTATGTTGATGAATTTGGTTGATGAGTGAGCGGCTCAAAGGAAAAAAAAGATCATTTCTGCGCTCAGAGTTACTTCTGCGTGGCGGGAACTGAAGAGCCACTCGGTGACGCATTCTCCTCCGGCCTTTTGTCTCCGATATGAAACGGACGACATTCGTAGGTAGCTCTGAAAACAGACTGTTTGTCTGTCAAGTGACGACCTTGTTTTTTTTCTCCTGGAGGATATTAACCAGACGTTTTTTGCTTTTTGAGACAGCAAAAAATAAAAAAATAAAAAAATAAAAAGTGATTTGTGTTTTTGTCTCTCCAGGTTTATTTAAAATGATCCCAGCCATTAGTTTTCAGGGCTGCATCTCTTCTGTTTATTAGCGGCTCGCAGACAAAGCGCAGCCACTTAAAGTCGACTTCCATCCACTTGGTTTCTAATTAGCTCCACATTGTTTTGATACAAAAGAAAACCATGAATTTTAAACAGGCACGGCGGGAGGCAGCTTAAGCTGCATTTTCCAGCAATATGACATGACAGCTTGGTATTATAGGAGGCAAAGATACGCAGTGACAGAAACACTGAAGAAGGACTTAAACTGCAGAGACATGAGATCATTTAATATGACGTGGAATTGGTGGGGTGGGGGGCAAAGACCCATACAAACCCACCGCATTAGCTCCAATAGTGTGGCCTTAGATGCACCAGAATCCATCCAATAATCCATTTTTCTTCAGCGTATCTAGGGTCAGGTTGCCTTGGCAACAAGCTAAAACGGGTATCCCGAATGTTATCCCGAATGGGTTCCTGCAGGGGGATCCCGAGGCCCTCCCTCGAGACGTATAACCACCACAAACCCCCACCCCCCACCCCCCAGCGGGTTTCAGGTCTATCCAGGAGTCTCCAAAGAGATAGATGCTATAGATGCTAAGCTAAATGAGCGAAATGCAAAAAGATGCTGTTGTCAGTTTTCTGTGTAAGAGCAATTAAAATGGGTTTGATCGATGCTACGCTAACGTGCTCGTAATGAAAAAAGCTGCATATACATGATGAAGTAGCTCTGAATGCAGAAAACGGCTGACATTGAATGTCAACGATTCAATGAAGACAATTTAGGAGGTGGATTTTCAATAATAATATAAATATATATAATTAACTCCAATCAGCTGATTATAGTTAATCTATTTTTGTATCTATATAATTAGGAAAACGCTTGTGGACCGACGTTCCTGCGGCGCCGCCGAGGTTTGGATCGCTGACGCTTTGACTCTCTGCCAGGGAGGAATTGGCCTCTGCGCGGTGAGTAATGTTAAATGTGCACAGTTTCTAAATTAATTAAAATAAATTAATTACCTCATTAGCATAGCATCATTAATTCATTCTCTCGCCCGCCGTTTTCCTGAGCGGGAATCTTTGGCTTGGCCGCTGCAGTTTTCCATGAAAATATACGTCCGTCACAGATTCACGGGATTATTATTATTATTGATAATTCCTGATTGATGGATCAGTCAATCATGTTGATTTTAAGTTTGAATCTGATTGATGCTAACAATATTTGGTGCTCAAAATTATGAAATTAAAAGTTCTGAGAGTAGATGCTAACATGCTAAGCTAAGATACTGAACATGGAAAAAGATAAACCTGTCAGCAACAATGTTAGCATATTAGCATGCTACGTCTATGAAATGGGTGTTAAAGTAACATGGAGGTGTGCTAAAGGTATCCAGCCCCCCCGGTGTTCAAATTGGCCCCCCGGGTTTTTTTGGGCGCCACTTTTCGCCGCCGTGGGCGGGAACTAAAGCAACAACCAATTTCCACTTCCTGTTGTCTGTTTTGGTCCGGCGATGGCCCAGCAAGTCGCCGCCTGGCTCTCCAGCTGGCTGCTCGGTTGTTGTTGTTGTTGTTGTTGGGGGAGAAATGGCCCCGGGGGCCCCCTGACTCCTCCCCATGCGGGCGAGGCAGACGACGGCCTGTGAATCCGTCGAACCGCTTCTAAAACTGCAGGGATACCGGAGAGGTATCAGTGAATGTAGGAGCAGATTGATGTTGAGGCGGGCAGACAGCGACGAGGACAGGCAGATGGACACACACACACACACACACACACACACACACACACACACACACACACACACACACACACACACACACACACACACTGAATGCGGCCACACTGCTGCTGAGTGAAAGCGTGACTGTGACAGTTCTGCTGTGGGGTTATCAGTGGCCAACAGAGCATGTCCACACACACACACACACACACACACACACACACACACACACACACACACACACACGGGATCCTGAGGGCTCTCCAGTCACTGTTATGTATCGTCGGAGCTGATGGGAGCAGACATCGATGTTTCCTCGCATGCCCTCGCCCATCCACAGCTTCCTCTGCCTTGTACCATTTTACCCCCCTCCCTTCCTCCCCTTCTACCTCTTATCCTCCCTCCACCTCCTCTTCATCACCCCCCCCACCCCCACCCCCACCTCTTATCCTCATTATCCTCTCCACTAATACACCCCATTCGTTCTTCGCCGGTCGTCCCCGCCGCTGAGATCGCCCTGATGGACCGTCCTGGTGACAGCACAGGTGTAAAGGAGAGCATGTTGGAGGGGGGGATGTCATCATCTGAGAGATCATACCGCAGGAGCGGGAGTGTCTGTCTGCCCCCCCCCCCCCCTCCAACCCCACTCGGATTTTTCTTTCACTCTCTCTCCCTGCAATAACAGTTTCACACTCCCTTCCTCTCTCCACTGGGAGACAAACATTAAAGAGCTTTCTCATAATGAGGGAAACTACAGAGAAAAGACCTAAAACTACACACACACACACACACACACACACACACACACACACACACACACACACACACACACCCGCGCACACGCACAGGGGGCCAAACATGCACGCATGTCCCGCAGTTACGTAAAAGGTTACGTAAAAAAGGCATGAATATTAAAATGAATGCTGGTGCTTGGCTGTCATTAAAAGCGCACGTACAGCTGTGTGTGTGTGTGTGTATGTGTGTGTGTGTGTGTGTGTGTGTGTGTGTGTGTGTGTGTGTGTTGTACATTTCTGCGAGCTCCTACACACCTGGCGTCTGGCTGCCGTTATGATACCTAATATTTTATGAGGGAGCAGGATGGAGGAGATCCTGGTGCTGTTAATACCGGGGCAGAACTCCTGCGAGGCCTCGGCGTTACAGACGGCCGCCGGCCGGCGCAGCGACGCCGCCGAACCGAATCAGGGCCGATAATGACCACAACAAATTATATTCAGGTGACATTTAAAACCCTCCAGGTATGCCGATGAAGAGACTCTTAAATATTTTAACCCCTCACAGGCACACCTGTAGGGGAACGTGTGTCAAACTCAAGGCCCCGGGGGCCAAATGTGGCCCACCACATCATTTTATGTGGCCCGCGAGAGCAAAAAAGGTGTCCAAAAATAAATAAGTCAAAAGCATGCTTTAAACAAAACCACATTTCCCACAATGCAGTAACTAAGCCTATTTTAACTTTGACAAAAAACGAAGTTAATGTACAGTAATTTCCGTACTATAAGAAGCACTGGGCTATAAGGCGCACCTTCAATGAATGGCTATTTTAAATTTTGAATTTTTTAAATTTTAAATTTTGAATTTTTTAAATTTTAAATTTTAAATTTTAAATTTTAAATTTTAAATTTTAAATTTTAAATTTTAAATTTTAAATTTAAATTTTAATCTTAATTTTAATTTTAATTTTAATTTTAATTTTAATTTTAATTTTAATTTTAATTTTAATAAAATCTATCCATCTATCTATCTATCTATCTATCTATCTATCTATCTATCTATCTATCTATCTATCTATCTATCTATCTATCTATCTATCTATCTATCTATCTATCTATCTATCTATCTATCTATCTATCTAATTATCTATCTATAAACCTTTTTCATATATAAGGTGCACTGGATTATAAGGTGCATCTGATTATTAAGGAGTAGTTACATTACATTTTACATTACATTGAGTTGCATTTAGTTACATTTATTAGTTACATCTGGCCCTTTGAGGACAGTTGCATTCATTCTGGGGTCAATCTGTCAGGTTTTTAAGTTGATGCACTTCCTGTTTTATCCTGACTTGCATGCTAATGCTAAGCTAACTTGTGCCCCACAATACGGGTAAATTCTAGGCCACTCCATCTTTACTCCACCTTCTTCACTTGTACCAGACAATGTCTTTGGTTTCCGTTTGTCATGTTGGGATAATTGAGCGATATTGTGTTTCTGTGTTTCGCAGCCAGACGTCGTTCAGAAGCTTTTTTTTTTTTTTTTTTTTTTTTAAATCTGATGGGAACGAGCCCAAACCTGTCGGCCTGCAGCTTCAGGCAAAGAATATTTCCATTTTATTCCAATTTGCAGGCATAAAAATGACTTCGATCTGAATAATAATTGAGAAGATGGAACGATATGGGATACCGTTCGCTAACGCGGAGTGGAACATTATCGGTCTTAAAGGGCGGAATAAGATGTTTAGGTTTTTTTTTAAAACATTCAATCTTTTTTTTTTTTTATAGATTTTTAGGGACAGGAATTTATTCTGCAATGACGCTTTTCTAATGAGGTAAGTGACACAGAAATTAGGTTGTAATATTTATGAAATGTATGACTTTTTATTAGCCGGTGTAATGAGGATCGGTTTTATGTAAGCTGCAAGCAGCTCGCGCCTTCAATAAAACATGAACTCATAGTATTCTGAAAGGTATGATAATATAATATTTACACTTATTACAATGGAGCTTGTTCTCTTTAGCGATGCGGAGTGCAGTCGAGGGACAGACTCCTCTTCTCCTTTTGGGAGCCGCGGCTTGTAAGATATAATACAAACAGACATTTTGGCTGTAATATAAACAGACTGGTTTTTTTTCAGGAGGTGTTGTTCCCCTCGGCTCGCGGCGCTCCTCTCAGCAGACTCCTCCGACTGACACTGACCTATAAAGGCAGAGTCGATAAGGTTCAGGCGCCGCGCCTCCTCTCGCTTCACCTCCCAGTCGGGGGCTCCTGCTGACCCGCTCCTTGTGTATTAACCCCAACCCGGCTAGAGGTCAGACGCCCCACAGATTGGGGGCGTTAGTGACAAAAGCTCTCCTCAAACATCCTGTTCAGTACCGATGAACACATTCTACTGGAATCCTGCTCCTCTAGGGGGCGCTCACCTCAACGACCGAAGCTAAAATATCTACAGGAATCCCTTGTTCTTCTTCTTCTTCTTCTTCTTCTTCTTCTTCTTCTCTTCTCTTCTTTCTTCTTCTTTCTTCTTCTTCTTCTTTCTTCTTCTTCTTCTTCTTCTCTTCTTCTTCTCTTCTTCTTCTTCTCTTCTTCTCTTCTTCTCTTCTTCTTCTTCTTCTCTCTCTTTCTTCTTCTTCTTCTTTTCTCTTCTTCTTCTTCTTCTTCTTCTTCTTTCTCTTCTTTTCTCTCTTCTTCTCTTCTTCTCTTCTTCTCTCTTCTTCTTTCTTCTTCTTTC
>CM023621.1:18830658-18841344 GCA_013358685.1 Antennarius maculatus | reverse complement strand
TATCTATCTCTCTATCTATCTAATTATCTATCTATAAACCTTTTTCATATATAAGGTGCACTGGATTATAAGGTGCATCTGATTATTAAGGAGTAGTTACATTACATTTACATTACATTGAGTTGCATTTAGTACATTTATAGTTACATCTGCCCTTTGAGGACAGTTGCATTCATTCTGGGGTCAATCTGTCAGGTTTTTAAGTTGATGCACTTCCTGTTTTATCCTGACTGCATGCTAATGCTAAGCTAACTTGTGCCCCACAATACGGGTAAATTCTAGGCCACTCCATCTTTACTCCACCTTCTTCACTTGTACCAGACAATGTCTTTGGTTTCCGTTTGTCATGTTGGGATAATTGAGCGATATTGTGTTTCTGTGTTTCGCAGCCAGACGTCGTTCAGAAGCTTTTTTTTTTTTTTTTTTTTTTTTTTTTTAAATCTGATGGGAACGAGCCCAAACCTGTCGGCCTGCAGCTTCAGGCAAAGAATATTTCCATTTTATTCCAATTTGCAGGCATAAAAATGACTTCGATCTGAATAATAATTGAGAAGATGGAACGATATGGGATACCGTTCGCTAACGCGGAGTGGAACATTATCGGTCTTAAAGGGCGGAATAAGATGTTTAGGTTTTTTTTTTAAAACATTCAATCTTTTTTTTTTTTTATAGATTTTTAGGGACAGGAATTTATTCTGCAATGACGCTTTTCTAATGAGGTAAGTGACACAGAAATTAGGTTGTAATATTTATGAAATGTATGACTTTTTATTAGCCGGTTGTAATGAGGATCGGTTTTATGTAAGCTGCAAGCAGCTCGCGCCTTCAATAAAACATGAACTCATAGTATTCTGAAAGGTATGATAATATAATATTTACACTTATTACAATGGAGCTTGTTCTCTTTAGCGATGCGGAGTGCAGTCGAGGGACAGACTCCTCTTCTCCTTTTGGGAGCCGCGGCTTGTAAGATATAATACAAACAGACATTTTGGCTGTAATATAAACAGACTGTTTTTTTTTTCAGGAGGTGTTGTTCCCCTCGGCTCGCCGCGCTCCTCTCAGCAGACTCCTCCGACTGACACTGACCTATAAAGGCAGAGTCGATAAGGTTCAGGCGCCGCGCCTCCTCTCGCTTCACCTCCCAGTCGGGGGCTCCTGCTGACCCGCTCCTTGTGTATTAACCCAACCCGGCTAGAGGTCAGACGCCCCACAGATTGGGGGCGTTAGTGACAAAAGCTCTCTAAAACATCCTGTTCAGTACCGATGAACACATTCTACTGGAATCCTGCTCCTCTAGGGGGCGCTCACCTCAACGACCGAAGCTAAAATATCTAAGGAATCCTGTCTCTCTTCTTGTTGGAGGGGAGTCTTATTCTAGTATTCGAGGCTTCGTCTCTGTTCTTAGTCTTCGGTGAGTGAGGAGGAGGCTTCTTCTTATTCTTATTCTTCTTCTTATCTCTTATTCTTCTTCTTCTTCTTCTTTTATTTCTTCTTCTCTTCTTCTATTCTTCTCTTCTTCTTCTTTTCTTCTTCTTCTCTTCTTCTTCTTCTTCTTCTTCTTTCCTTTTCAGCTTTTCCCTTTCAGGGGTCGCCACAGCGAATCAGTGCCTCCATCTACCCCTGTCCTTTGCATCCTCTTCTCTCACACCAACTACCTTCATGTCCTCTTTCACTACATCCATAAACCTCCTCTTTGGTCTTCCTCTAGGCCTCCTGCCTGGCAGTTCAAAACTCAGCATCCTTCTACCAATATATTCACTATCTCTCCTCTGGACATGTCCAAACCATCTCAGTCTGGCCTCTCTGACTTTATCTCCAAAACCTCTAACATGTGCTGTCCCTCTGATGTACTCATTCCTGATCCTATCCTTCCTGGTCACTCCCAGAGAGAACCTCAGCATCTTCATCTCTGCTACCTCCAGCTCTGCCTCCTGTCTCTTCCTCAGTGACACTGTCTCTAGACCAAACAACATCGCTGGTCTCACCACAGTTTTGTACACCTTTCCTTTCATTTTAGCTGAAACTCTTCTATCACACATCACACCTGACACTTTTCTCCACCCGTTCCATCCTGCCTGTACACGCTTCTTCACCTCTTTTCCACACTCTCCATTGTTCTGGACTGTTGACCCTAAGTACTTAAAATCCTCCACCTTCTTGATCTCTTCTCCCTGTAACCTCACTCTTCCACTTGGGTCCCTCTCATTCACACACATGTACTCTGTCTTACTGCGGCTAACCTTCATCCCTCTCCTTTCCAGGACAAACCTCCACCTCTCTAGCTTCTCCTCCACCTCTTCCCTGCTCTCACTACAGATCACAATGTCATCTGCAAACATCATACTAAAAATCCGCGATGTAGTGAAGCCCAGCGTCTTGAAGCGCAAAGAAGTGAGAGATTACTGTATTTTCACATTTCTAAACAAAAAAAAATTGAATTTGTTCCTGCAAATTCTAATTATGTATTAAAAGTGTAACAAAACGATGTATATTTTTTGTTTTTCCCACAAGGAAGTCCATTTTTGATGCAAACCTGATAGCATCCTTCTAACAAATGCAGATTGGTCAGTTTAGATGTTGGAGCTAATTGCAACCGAACCACTTTGCAGATATTTTTGAAATGAAGATCTTAGTTTCCGACAGATAGTAGAACTTGCTAATGTGATATCAAAGCGTGTAGCATTGAAAAGCCACCAGTGCTTAGCTAATAGACTTATGCTTGTTATCTAACGCGTCCGTCTGCATTAGATGGATCTGATCAAAGGTTTTACATCACATCCCTCTAATGGCTCCGTGTGAATGGACTAGCACAAACTGCTAGCCCCGGAGCTTAGCATTTGTATGAATATATTCGCATTTATATTTGAACTTTTATGGCGTTCTAGCCAATAATTACGTAATCAGCATGGGCTAAAGTCTCCAACCACCTAAAGCCAGGAAACAATAAAAAGTGACTGCTGTAGTCAAAATCCTGGATTCCAATCATCCAGCAGAGTCAATTAAAAAGACTTGGGACACTACAGACTCGTCCCCGGTGATGTCACACATTTTAATGCCTCTAAACTAAAGCTAGATAAAATTAAATTGCTTGTTTCTTCACCTCTTCTGACCTTCAGGGTAAATCAGAATCCTTGGTGAAGCCAGCATAAATCATGTTCTAGAAAAGAACCTGAGATCTCAGGATGAATGATACCTTCATAGCAGCCCATGAGACGCTTTACTCTAATGATAATTTAATATGCTGTGTACCAGACACGGACCTTCGGGTCACACTCCAGTTTTATTGGAGCAGGAAATACATTAACAGAGAATCTGACTACTCATTAATAAATCATATATGAATACTCTACAAAAACCCCAACAACCTTCTCCGGCCTGAAAGCAGCTTCTGCTGGATTTGTGGGAGTCGTAACCTTTTAGTTCAGAGGAGGAGTAGTAGTTGTCCAGAATGAGTAAAGGTGACATATATTTTTTAAAAATGGCGAAGGGATTATCTTTGGCTTGTATCTTTGGCTAGTTTCAGGCTAGCTTGAGCTTCTATTTCATTTCACGCTCATCTTCAAAGCCTAGTGGGGTTCTGGGGAGGCGTCCCTCAGGGTCACGTATCCGGACATCCTATATTTTTATATTCCGGGTCTGGTTTCATGTTGCATTTCTTTTTCATGCATGCCTCCCTGTACATACAGTGATCCCTCGTTACTCGCGGTTAATGCGTTCCAGGACCACGCGTGAAAAACGAAATTCCGCGATACAGCGACAAAATACAGTATTTATTTTATTATTTAGGGTAATTTAAACGTTTATGAACCCTCCTCATACTGATATTAAATCACCTTCTATCTGTATTATCTTTTCCCACACTCTTATAGACCGTTTAAAACACTTTTGTGCGAAACAAAAGTTACTACGTGACCGCTGCTCTCTGAGTGAAGAGCGTGGGCGTCGATCCGTGAACGCAACCGACCGTTTGTGTCACTATATCACAATACTGACATCATCAGTGTCTTTCATGGGTTTTGAAAACACACTGTTAAAACTATGGATCCTATATAATTATTCTGAATGTTTTGTCTTCTTGCGGAGCGTTGTGGATGGATGATGACTGTTGTTGAGCAATAACCGCTGTGAAAACTTGTCAAAACGAGCAAAACAGAAAACATTTTTCTCTGCATGGGATCCTAGAAGAAGTAATTTGCATCTCTGAGCGACAGTGAAAAACGCTTGAATACCTGAAAGGACTTAAATGCGTTCCAGTGACAGCAAACGTCAGGGGTTAAGAGAGATGACGGCGTCTTAATCGAAAGTGTTGTTCAGAGCAGAACTGATCATATTTTTTATGCTTCCTTTTTAAGGTCCCCGATAAAGCAAATAGACGTGAGCTTTACCTCTGAGTGCAGGAAGCGAGGGATGTATTTAATGCTAAGATGCATTCTGGAAACCGAGCCAAGGACTGTGAAGGAAACCATATGTTGTGATGCTAAGTGGTTTATCGCGGTCGGACAGGAAATGAAAGTTGGGTTTGGTGCGAGCGGACGGGGCTCTGTCGCTAAGATCGAGTGTAAACAGCGGCTCGGCGTCGAGTTGGGTTCGATCTTCAGCGAAAACAAAGACTCAGAGCGGACGTCTTAAAATAGAGGGAGGGAGAAAGGGAAGGGCGCAAAGGAGAGGAGTGGTATTTGTTCTCCATTAAGTATAAAGAGGGTGGCGCAGCGGTGCAGTGGGTAGCGCTGTCGCCTCACGAAAAGAAGGTTCTGGGTTCGATTCCTCTCCTGGCGGAGTTTATGTGGATTGATCAGTAGGGAATTGACTGCGTTTGCATGCATGAGTGGTTGTTTATTTTTTGTTGGGTCTCATAAAACCCTGGCGATGCGTCCGGGGTGTACCCTGCCTCTCACCCGTAGCCAACTGGGATAGACTCCAGCAACACCCGTGACCCACGAGACGGAAAAAGCAGCTGAAGACGAGACGATTATAGGGATGGATAAGCATAAATTTGTCTGTTTCTGTTGCTTACGTTCACATTGATGCGTCCACAAGAGGGCAGTGAAGAGTCAGAGGCGCCAACAGTAACCATGGCAACACTAGAGGGGTGGGAGTGGGATAATTTAACCCACTTTTACAACACAGCCGGCGTCTCATTCTTTCTTCTTTGTTGTTTTTGGACACATCAGTCGTGTTTTGTGACGCTGCCCCCTGGTGGTAGTTTTTTTTTTTTTTCGCTTTATAGGTTACGTGAATTCTAATTTCATTATTTTTTTAAATTTATTTGTGTTACATGTTTTGATAAAATATTCTGAACTTTAGTGTTTTATTGCAACCTGGGTACAAAATCAGTAAATATATTGTAATTTTTTTTCGTGATCTTTCATGAATTTAATGTAAGTTTAATCTTTAATGGATGTCGTTGTTGGAAGACATTTATCTTCCTCGGGTCATTGACTAGTTGTAGGAACGTGACTTAAATATCACATTAGAGCAGGAAAATGTTCCAGATTATAGATTATAATCTCAACAGTGTCATGTTATAATCATAATCCTTTACTGATCCATTTTCTTGTGCAGTCGTGGCAGCTTTGGTCTCCTGAAACCAGCCCTCTTATTAGAATAACAGACTGCATATTGGAACTGTGGACGTGCTAATGCTGCATCTGCATTGAGAAAATCCCTCCGGTTTGCAGTGAGTTCATTTTGCTCTGCTGAATCTGCTCAGCTGTGCACTTTTCCACTAGTTTGGATCATATTTATTTGATTCAACAATTGGATCTGTGCAGCCGTTGGAAAAAAAAAAAAAAAAAAAAAAACCGCATGCGAATTCGCAGAGTAATCTTACCTATGATTGCAAATTCATTCGTAAGAAGTTTTGTTGAGCCGGTAAAAAACGAAATGCATAATGGATATCGCCGCGGCATTTACTTCGTATCTGGGTGGCTTAATATATCTTGGAAATGATTTACCACAGCATCTTCAGCCGCTGCAGTCGACATCAGCAGTGTTCCAGCCTCCCATTGTCTCTCATCATAGAGGGAATGAGTGAAATTCATTTCGCCATCAACCGCCTACATGTGGTTGAAGTATAAGAGAGCTGTTTCTATAGAGGCATGAGCAGCAGGGGAGAGACAGGAGAAGGATGTCCTGTGGAGTGACGGAATGAAACAGGAAAATAAAAATGAGGGCAAGCGCAGCAGACTCCGAAAAGCACTTTTCAAACACAGGTTTTTTACACCTTCCGACAGCACCTCCGGCTTCAGGCTAATTTCTCCGCTCGCATCAAAACAACACTGTAATCAAGGCTTATAAGATCGCACCCACATAATTAAACTTTAAGTGTTTGGTAGCGGCGAAAAAGAAGTTGATTAAATGATTAGTCAATGGAACATGTTGCTAATTTTATTTATAGTAAAAGCAATTATGATGCAAAAAGGTTAGAGTTTGGTTTTCAGGCAAAACGAGCAAATTAAATGCGTCACCGGGGAACTTATTATCTTTATGTATTTTATAAAAACATAAAGACGTCCTTCTGAATGAGAGATTTTTGGTTTTTTGGAGCACGGAGCGGAAGTTTTTCAAAATGTTCCTTGCAAAATAGTCTGCCAGGCCAGTAGGTGGCAGCGTTTTCAAAATCAACACCTCATAATAATGAATCGTAATCAACAAGTTGAGATTATTTGAATTTTCAGGCAATGAAAAAGTTGTTTTTGTGCAACTGAATGAGCGAAATGTGACAGAAGTTTGTCGTTTTCCTGATAATGTCGTGATTTGATTTAACGTTCCAGCTCCGATTAGCGAGGCGTGTGGCGTCGATTCTATGAAACAATCCTAACCCAGACTGAAATCAATAGTTTGTCACCGCGATCGATCGCCAGACTCCAACAAGCTGGACTTTCAGTATCCACATTTAAATATTCATCATTTGATGAAGTCGTCAAACTAATCGATCACAAGCAGACAGGAAGTAGCAGCAAAGCTTGTCATTGTGGACACGCCCAGTCTCGGGGTATAGTGTGTCATGGCCCCCAGCGTGTGTGTGTGTGTGTGTGTGTGTGTGTGTGTGTGTGTGTGTGTGTGTGTGTGTGTGTGGTGACCCAGCGGTGTCCCTGCTGGTCCGGATTAGGGATTACACCCTTCAGAGGCGACGTTCATTAATCATCCCATTCAAACCCGGTGAACGTAATCCATCCTCCCATCCTCTCCTCCTCCTCCTGCTCCTCCTTCCATCTCCTCCTCTTCCTCCTCCTCGGCCGGGCAGCGCCGTCGCTCCGTAATGGGGTCAACGCTCCCATTTACCGGAGACAGACAGAGGAGAGAGAGAAAGGAAATAAGGGGTGGGGAGGCGTAGTAAAAACCAAGCCAGATTAAATAAGAAGTAACGACGGGGGGGTGGGGGGGGGATGATGATGATGGAAGCAGGAATAATACAACGAAGGGGGGGAGATGGGGTGGGAGTCGGGGGGGGGTGGTGACAGGAAGGAAATAATTACAGAGGGAGGTGTTTGAAAGTTGGAGCGTTTCAGAGGAGAAGGGGGGAGAGAATCAGCATGGAGGTTAAAAAATGTGCTTTAAAACAGTAAAAGTCTTTCCCCCCCCTGATTAATGTCACACAAGAGCGAGTAAAACATTGTGTTCTGTGGAATATGCTGCTGTGGGGACCCGGCACTAATTATCTGTGTGTGTGTGTGTGTGTGTGTGTTTGTGATTCATTCTGGTGCTGGAGGACAAGCATGTGTACATAACCAGAACACGGTAAATGCAGGCAGTCACACGCCATCCAGCGAGCGACGCCAGGGGACCCGAGCACAACCGGGTTCCTCCTCCTGCTGCATTATTCTCTTTGGAATGTTGTTTTTATTTCCTGGTTGGAAACTTGGTGGTGCGTCGCCCGCGGTTACCTACACACACACACACACACACACACACACGTGCATGCATGCCGGATCGCATCGCTCGTCCTCGTCCCAGAATCACTTTCGAGAAAACAGCCTCTGACAGATGCCCCCACCCCCCCAGACCGACAGAGAGAAACCAGAGGCCATAAAAACATCTGAGCCTCACTAAAGAAGCATCGCCTCCCCTCGTTCCCTTTGTGTGCCCTCGAAATAACAAGTTCATTTTGTGTCTTGGCGGGAAATGGGCCCCCCCCCACCGAGACGGCAGCAGCCGCGCTCCCACAGAAAACCCGAAGTTCCACAATTCTGGAGATTTGCTGATTCGCTTTCTGGCAGAGTTTTAAGATGAGAGGATTGATGCCAGCGGGCGACAGCGGGGATGCTGCGTAGTGTTAGATATAGCCAGGAGCTAGTTAGCTTACCTTAGCATATAGACTGTCCAACGGTAGCAAAGACCACCTGACCTGCTTCATGGAGGTGTCATGTTGAAGGTGTCGTAGAATGTCTGCTTTAACTTGAAACGCTGTGTCACATCATGTTATGTCATGTCGTGTTGTGTTGTCACATCATGTTGTGTCATGTTATGTTGTGTCACGTCATGTTGCGTTATGTCATGTTGTCTTGTGTCACGTCATGTTGTGTCATGTTATGTTGCCATGTCCTGTTACGTCGTGTCATGTCATATTGTGTCATGTCCTCTTGTGTCATGACATGTGCTGTGTCACATCATGTTGTGTCATGTCAACTCATGTGTTGTGTTATGATCTGTCATGTCATGTTGTGTCATGTTGTGTTATGTCATGTTGTCACGTCATGTTGTGTAACGTGTTGTATCATGTTATGTCATGTTGTGTCACGTCATGTTGTGTAAAGTCGTGTTGCATCATGTTATGTCATGTTGTGTCATGTCTTGTTGTGTCAAGTTATGTCATGTCATGTTGTTATGCATGTTGTGTCCTATCATGTCATGTTGTGTCCTGTCCTGTTGTGTCATTTCACATCATGTCGTGTCGTGTCGTGTTGTGTCATGTCAAGTCATGTCATGTTCTGTCTTTTGATGTGATGTGATGTCCTGTCGTGTCATGTCCTGTGATGTCTGGTCATGTGTCATGTCATGTGGCATTAAGTCCTCCCACATTGTGTCCTATTGTGTTTTCAAATGCTCTGTACTGCGAACACGACTAAGTGAGTGTGTGACACTTTCAGGTTGTGTCACTGAACACAACCGCTGCCCGTCTCGTTAACAGCTCAGCAGTTTGTTTACCGCTGACTTTTCAGATGATGATTGTTTCCACGGCTTTAGCGACCTTTTGCATATTGAGACTCACGGCTGGTTCGAGAACAATGGCGCCCGGCGAGGGGAGCCCCCGCTGCTAAATGCCACAGGATATGTCAGCGACAACGCGATCCGCTACGGTCGGACCGCATTAAAGATTCATCCATGGTGGTAAACTTCCTAAAATATTCCTGGATGTGATGGATGCAGACTTGTAGGGACGCAATTCACAAAACTCTTTATTAGATCCTGGAGGTGAACCATCACCAGTAAATTCAATTTAAACAAGTTCAAATTTGCCTAAAATTTAAACATTTGAGCCTAAAAGAGGCTTGAAAGCATCTGACTTTGTCCTGTTTCCTGGTAAATAATCTTTAAATTCAAGGATCAGACCTGAGCATCAGTCGTCTAACTTTAAATCAAACCTTCCGTCAGAAATGAAGGTGTCTTCCACCCAAAACTCCTTCAGGGAGTTGCAGCCAAAGCGTCGTCACGGCGATTCCGCCCGACTGGAAGCGAGGAGTTCTGGGCATTGGGTGTCGACTGGGAAAGCTCCGTCTGCCACAGACGAGGAAGCTAATTTATATAAGAATGGGATGGAGACTAAGACCTCTGAGGGTATTACGGATTTGGGGAATTAAGCATAATGGATTTCATGTAGGGCTTTCTTTTACGAGTCCCCCGTCGGAGAGAGAGGTAGGCAGTCTTGAGAGCAGATCTGATCCATTCCACGGCCGGCGCATGTAGCAGCCAGCGCTCATTCAGTCCCATTTCTTATGCATGCATTCACATAAACAGAAGCTCCCCGGGATGAGCCGCGGCTCCTAAACTGTCACAACCAAAATGCCTTTTGTCATCCCCCAAGTGTGCATCTACGAACATTTTTACACTCCTATTTCACAGCGTTCTGGTTTTTTGTTGGGTTTTTTTTGGAAACACGGATTGGTGGAAATCATCTAAACCACAAACAAATAAAACGCACAGTTCAGCAAAAACACCTCACAACAGTTAGCAAGACTCGCAGGCAAGGGGGTTTAAACTCTGGAAAGCACAGCAGCGACTATTTTATCTTTTGTCGCCAAGCTAAGCCGTGGAAAGACGCCGTTCTTGTTGCAAAAAAGGAATCCAACGGGACAAAAATCAGCAGGATTTTGTGTAAACAGACTTGGAAGTATATTAGATTTTTTTAAGCTCCATGCGATCCAACGCAACGGCGTCGCACACGAGGCTTCAAAGTCAAGCGTGAAATGAATTCACTGCGTGACGCAGCGTGTGCGACGCCACGATGGCCCTCCGTGACGGTCGTCTAACCCTTCAAACCCAAGAGTTTCAGGCCTCAGCCGCCGCGGAGGTTTGGTCAGGAAGCTGCAGGCTGACGGGGGCCGCCTTAATGAACAAAACCACGAAAAGTCAAAGGTCGTAAAATCCAAATAATGAGCTGGAGGATTCTGCGGCGGTCGAGCAATAAATCACCGGCGGCGACGACGACGACGACTCCTCACGCGTTACATTTTACCAGATGCT
>CM023621.1:18660658-18825658 GCA_013358685.1 Antennarius maculatus | reverse complement strand
ACTGACCTCAGCTTGTTATCCAGGAATAAACGCGGAGTGTAGAGTAGTCCCTCCCCCCCCTTACAGGATTCATTGTCACTGAATGATTCAACTCCAGCGAGGGAGATGATGAGGAGACAACAGAGGAGGGGTAGCAGGAGAGACGTTGGAGTCTTAGAACTGGTACGAACGGTCCAGCACCTCCATGTAGTCCGGCGTGGTCCTCAGTCGGGTTCTCTGCTCTCCCGCCGCCGGATCGCTCTGGCTGCTGATGTCGCTGCCCGCCGACGAGCTGGCGGTGGTTACCACCGCCGCCGCCGCCGCCGCCTGCTCCGGTCTGCCATCCTGTTGGGAGTCCTCAGGGTGAGGGTAGCGAGGCGGCGGTCTGGCGTACCGGTCTGGTAGGTCTCTGAACTCGGGCGCCGGGAGTCTGAAGAGGCAGTCGACCAGTTCCACCTTGGGGGTGGGGCCCTGGCTGTCGATGACGGTTGGGCAGAGGATGCCGTTCCTGTGGAGACCGGCGAGGGGTCCCATCGCTCCAGAGATAGTGTTGATGGGGGACGAGGACACCTCCAGCGTCCACTCCCGGTCCGTCTCGGCGGGGCTGTAACCGCCATCGGCATCTTTGGAAGCTGGGAACGTTTGCGTCTGTCGTTGCGTTGCGTCTTGCTCGTCCTTGTAGACCGGGTTGCCGCAAACGTGCGACGTCGCACCTGGGTTGGGACTTTTGGGCGCCGCCGTCGCGGGTAGGATAGTGTCGTAGACATGGTTGTGTTCAGGCGCGGGTGGAGGCGGCGTCTCCGGCAGACCGTGGTGATGATGGTGGTGGTGGTGCGTCTGCTCGGTGAAGATCCCGCATTCCATCTGGATGCCGGCCAAGTCTACCTCTCCCTGGCGGCGGAATGGCAGCTTGTCTCTCCTCCTCAGGGCGTAGGCGATTAGCGCCGCGGCGGCGAAGAACGCAGACACGAACAGCACCAGCAGGCTGAGCACCAACACCGACAGAGGGATGGAATCCTTCACCGTCGGGATCAGGGGACCCAGTCCCCCTCCGGGGTACCCGACCGAAACGACGCCGTCTATCGCCGCCGAGGTGGCCGTCTGCTCCTCCTGTTCCTTCTCCTCCAGGGTTTCCAGCTCGTGGCAGAGCAGATCCATGGGGAGCGAGCGGAGGTCCACGCCTTTGGTTTTTTCCGGGGAATGGCAGACCACCTCTCCGACCACCACCACGGCGCTGAGGCCCTCCAGCCAACGCTTAAGCGGCGCCGCGTCGCAGTTGCACTCCCACGGGTTCTGCTGCAGGTCCACCTGGAGAAACACAAAACGCCAAAGTGTGACGTCATCATGGAAGGAAACACTCCTACTTCCTGGGCTGTCATGATTGGACGGGTAGTTTAGCGTTAATCTAGCATTCACGTTAATCTAGCATTCGCACATCAACACTTGCGACTTCACCTCATCGCGGATTTTTGGTAGGCGTTCACGTGATACCGTACGTGCATTCTATTGGCTGACGGCATCCGCAAGTGCGCTACATTCCGTGACTCTCGCACTTCCGTGAGGCACAGAAGTGCTTTAAGTCCTGACTGATGACATCATCCTCAACGCGCCGCAGCATCCACCTGACTCTATCTAGAACCCGATCGCACAAGTGGCGCAAAAGGATTATGGGAATTTTCCCGTAACAATAAGGACCGGTCGGATTTTACGTTGGCGTTTTTTTTTTTTTTTTTGTCGTTGTTGTTTTTTTGACAAAGCAGGTGTTGTGATGCAACTCCCCCCGCCCGCCTCGCCGTAATCCAGCAGGCGTGCCGGCGGAATCATTTTCTGTTCCTAAAACAAACTCAAATATTCACTTTGCCACTCTGTGAAAAGGCGAAAGCAGATTATGCACAAAGGGAATCACTTACATCACGCGGCATTGTCTGCAGAACCGATCTGTTCCGTATCTTCAGCAATGAGAGCTGATATTCTCTCTGTCACACTTTCAATGGGCTTGCATACATAAACGTTGTCATGGTAATTCGGTTTGGCCTTCTCCCTGGCTCGCAGAAAAGAGATGGATGCCTTTCGAGATGATTCAGCATCGCCTTCGCAACAGGATGCTCCTTTACGTTACGTTTGCGTTTTGACCGTCGCATATTTGCGACCAGATAGACGTGTAGCACAACACAATCTGCCGCGGGGCCGGATGGGATGAAGTGTCCACGGAGAAGCGAAACGTTCCCCGTTTCAGCGAAAACAGGGGCCGTAAATTCAGAAGGAACGCCCGTTAAAAAAAACAAAAAAAAAAAACCACAAAAAAAACCCCAACAACACGCTGACATTTAAAATAAACACTCCACCGTCAAAATGTCAGCTTGTATTTTGCAGTTTCGTGATCGTGGCTATAATCCTCCATCTGTTTGGAATTCCTGAAACGTTTTATTCCACGTATTGTTTACGTGCCAATCCTGGGTGTGTGTATGTGTGTGAGTGTGTGTGTGTGTGTGTGTGTGTGTGTGTGTGTGTGTATATGTGTGTATCTTTTCAGAGCATCTGCCCAACGTTTCCAACAATCGCACACCTGGTTGCCCGGTGTGCGATTTCCTGTCAACCCATCAGTCGCCCTCTTTGTCGTGTGGGACATTATAGCCCTTCAGCTCGCCTGACAGGTGTTAGTCATGCAGACGGTTCCGGTGCGTGTATTTTTATGCACACAAAGGCTTGTAGTAAACCCCACTTGCAAAAATGTTAATGATGCGGCATCATTAACACAAAGCGCACTTCAGTTTTTAAATGTTAGCGTTTTCCTACGCGGCGCTCGCTGCTTTGGGTTTTTACTGAGCTTGGAAGACACAAAAAAAAAAAAAAAAATCCTCTTTTGTCAGATAATACAATTAGCCTGAATTAATAGAATCTGTTTTTGGGTGGAATCTGCCAAGTAAATTTGCTTTTGTGGTTTTCTTACCATTATGATGGGATGGGCTCAGAGATCAGGCGACGGTGGACCACTTTGCCCAGATAGTGTCATCCTGCCAGGCGTTAGAGATGCTCCACTTCGCTCCCAGAAACAGTCGATAGAAGCAGCTTTTTTATCCGCGTGAGGTTTTTAACCGCGGCTCGCCAGGCCTCCTCCTCCTCCTCCTCTTCCTCGCTTCCGAAACGCCACGCAATCGTTCTAGTTTTTTTCCGAGTAAACGTGTTTATGGGAGAATCACCTTCACGGTGCGCCGTATCGCTCAGGCCAGAGGAGCGAGTCAAAGCAATTCACTTATGGATAATCACACACTGTTAGTTTTCATCGGCGTGCGATGCGGAGTGGATTACAGTGGAGGCTTTTTTTTTTTTTTTTTTTTTTTTTTTTTGAAGTGTTGTAATTTACTTTGGTAGTGCACTCTGCCTGCCTCGTCGACTTGAACTTCAGATAGATTTCCTATATTTTTCCCGAGCAGACATCAACTTGAACTCGCTCTATCCAGCCGTTCGTGCTTAATGTAACTGGAGGAATAGCCGCAGTAAGAGCAGAGAGCAAAGACCAACAGTTTCTGCTCCATTGAGGCCGTTGTCAGCGGTGGAATTGGTATCTCGGCCTTGAACTCAGGAGCTGCAGCCGATCTTGAAAGCAGCACTTGATCTTTTATTCCGGTGGGGGGGGGGGAAACAAACGCCGACTTTGTAATCCTGCCCATGATACGTATCTGAACCTTCTGTGTTAAGATAGTCTAAAAGTGGTGTCCAAGGATGTAAACATGACCTCACGAACAAATAAATAAACACGAGAAAGTGCATAACAGATTTCAAGAGGATTCCTTCTCTTTAAATGACTGTAAAATGAAAAATCCCCCTATTTAGTTACAATTTTATGTACAAAATGCCAAAAAATTATGTTGGAATGAATATATGACTATTAGAATAAAGTCAAGGAAGGTAAAATTAATTCAATTTATATAAAACATTTTGACAGAATATGTTGAAACCCTGCTTTCATTATATTTAATCTCCTTTTACAGGCAGCATGTTTTTAAACTGACTTTATTGGCATTTACTAAATTAGAAATAACGAGACTCGTCCATCTTCCGTCTTGAAATAAAAAATGCATCGGTATTCCTGCCAAAAGACGGGTCAACTTCCACGACTTCTAAAAGCCTCATGTTTCGGGGGGGGGGGTTTATTGAGGTCCCGTTGCGGTGATGTTTTCACCGCGCTCTGCACTTTTAAGTGAATTATTGGCTGATCGTCGCAAAAAATATAACAATTGTTTTCAGGGCATGAACATATTCATTGGTTTGATTTGTGGTCGGGAGATATTTACTGTGCAAGGATATAAACCTGCCAGTTGAGACTCGTCCATAAGGAGAAGACGCGCCGTTAATCATTTCCCAGAGTTTAATTAAATTAAATCAAATCGGTGTAAACACCATTAAGACCGACATCAGTTCTGCTCGACTGGACAGTCTGAGCTACCTGACAGCGGCTAACCTCCTTAGCATCGACCCTGAAGGACCCCACAAACCTCCACCAGAGACAGGAAGTCCCTCAAACACACATGCAGGAAGTCCTCCACCAAAAACAGGAAGTTCGTCTTAAACTCAGTTTGTTAACATTAGAAATGGAAATTCTGAGGCCTTATTTGTCAAACAGTAATTTAAGACATAAAAGCTAACGTAAATTCAGTTGTTCGCATCTCTGAAACGACTTTGTTCAGTTAAAATCTAAGTTAGCATAGCTAGGTTAGCTTAGCAGCCAAGCAGCGACCTGTTTATAACAGATTTCTTTATGAAATAAGTGTTGTTGTTTTTTAGCTTTTACAAATTTATTAACATTAATCCATGAAATAGAAATGAATTTAATATTAGACGGTCGACAGAGAGACTGTTGGAAATCTCCAGGCGGTTTTTTTCCCATTCAAACTCAAGTGTCTGTAAGTGAGACCTGACACACGTCTGATTCATGCATTCGCAACATGTAAACACACGGTGTGTTGACGTGGCCAGGATGGTGTTAGTGTATCGAGATCTGCCTCGTGCCAAGTTA
Source organism: Antennarius maculatus (assembly GCA_013358685.1). NCBI lineage: Eukaryota > Metazoa > Chordata > Actinopteri > Lophiiformes > Antennariidae > Antennarius > Antennarius maculatus. Next base: position 18,820,662 of record CM023621.1, on the reverse strand, counting down.
AGCAAACCCACAGCTAGCATTTAAAACTACGTGTTTATAACAAGCTGTTTACGACTTATTAACACAAATATGAATCTACAGATGGAGGATCTGGATGTAGCTTCTTGAGAGTCAACCAGAATCTTCCTCAAACTCTTTCTTTGTTCAAAATCTGCAAAAAAATTTCGTCCAAATCCCGTGACATTTTGAAATATTTTGCAAACAAACCAACAAATGCACAAGACGACATAACAAACAGGACGTATTAATTAGGGCGGGCTTTGGAGGTGCTGGTCGTCTAGTTTGTTGCCTTTGGAGAGAATCATGTTTTCCTGTCTTTCTCCTAATCTTCGCTAAGCTACGCTAAGCTAACAGGCGGCAGAGCAGCGAACTGAAAAAATTCCAACTCTTGTTGCTGACTTGTTTTCATCCTACCGGTATGCAGATTGTGTTTCTACCCGACATCACACGAGGTGAGATGAGACCGTGTGCGAGAGCCTTCATCGCAGCTGGCATCGACGCGCCACGTGGCACAACCTCTGAATTTACCCCCGGAACGACATATGTATCCCGGAACATATTTCTGGCATCCGCTCAGGCGCCGGTTCACCTAATGCAACACTCATCGCTGCTTCTGTAAAAGACACTTCAGTTCCCTCCACGTAGGGATGACGCAACCGTACAATCCTTCACCCGGCGGTGACGATGACTGCTGTACTCTCGCCTGCTTCAGCTTCATCATTATCAAAATGAGCTGTTTTTTTTTTTTTTCTTACACCAGCTGCGAGTGTCAACCCCGTTGCATTACCCTTTGGTTTTTGCTGTGCAAACTTTGGCTGCAAAATCAGAAGGCCGTGCCAAAAAAACCTCCAACTTCCCCTTGCCGGCTTCAAACGGGCCAAGCAGGAAGTCAACAGGTGATTTCATTGTCACATTATTTCCTGCGGTTCTCTGGCGGCGCCGGTGTGGATTTGCCAGAGTAATAACAGGCGGCTAAATGAATGAATTCCACCCATGTTAGGCACCTCGTTTGGTGATTACGCTGCAGTCGTTTGATGAATGCTTTAACGCTTTTTTGGACCCCGGAGGGGCCGGAGGGGGAGGCTAGGCAACGGCACAAAAACACAATGCAGTTCCACTCCGCTGCACAAGCGTCTTCCTTCCCTCGTGCAAAACCTTCAGAGACTATCCCTGAACCGCACAGCCTCACCCACACTACCCAACCTACAATCAGGATTCTTTCAAGGAGCGACGCAAAATTGTAAATTCACAATGACATCCAGGCTAATCCACACCCACCTCTACCTCATTCTACTCCGGCTGTCTATGAAAAAGCTAAATTTGCTGAAGTGAGAGGAGGAAGGATAAAAATAATAAAAAAAAGAAACTCTAATGCCTCAGGTTTAGTTCTAATGGGCACATTGTGTACAGCATCCAGTCGCACAATGCTGCAGTCAGATATGCGAGGTGAGGTCTGTCATAAACAGTGAATCTAACACATCCTGTCTGCCGGTACAGTCTATTCAGCGAGAGCTGCATTAATTACAACCAGCTCTGGAGAACTTGAGGTGTTCTCCACTTTAGCTCCTGATTTATGAAGACTGCTTATGCAAATCGAGTCAATTACAATTTTCCAATTAGAATACCTGAGGCGCAACCGTGGTCCCACATGCCATCGCCGAGCTGTGGAGACAACAGAGGATACAGGATGATGGAAGGAAAACCACAGCTGTGCCACAGGCCAGGAGACCAGGGGGCTGCCAGACGCTTGAAACGTAGGAGGGGACGATTTGTTTATTTCATCCAGCTGTGATAATGCGATGTGACAAACTATCAGTTATTTTAATCCCGCCGTTTGACATTCCAATCCAACATTATCCTTGTAATTATGCACATTTTTGGTTGAGTAAATCAACAGGGGCTATCTAATTCAATCATCTCCGTTTTTTCGTTCAATAAACCTCACGTTTGGCCTCAATTCGCCAAAAACCCTCCAGCTGACAATCTGACTCATTCTCACTCAGACGTGTTGGAAGATCTGGAGCCGTTTTTCACGCGTGCGCCCGCCGTGAAACTCAGTCGGTAATGCTGTGAAAGGGTTTCGCACCGACCTGCACCAATACGGTGAGGTGCTCCAACACGCCTGCCATGGGAATCTGGTGGAGGTGGTTGTTTCTCAGGTTGAGGCGAGCCAGACTGACTCCGGAGAAGACGCCCAGAGGGAGGCTCTGCAGCAGGTTGGCGTTCAGGAACAGCAGCTCGAGGGACGGCATGGAGTCGAAGGTCCCCGGATCGATCTCCTGGATCTTGTTGTACTCAAAGTAAAGGTACCTAAAGAGAGGAGAGGAGTGTTACAGCAGCTCTAGGACATACCAAAGACCTGGAGGGGGTCTAGGAGGTGATGCTGGTCAAACACCAAGGAGATTATCTGATAGTCTGATAGAATGAAGGGGAAAGGCAGTGGTGAGGACAGCCATGATGGATTAGAGACAGTGGTGAATGATGGATTAGAGACAGTGGTGAATGATGGATTAGAGACAGTGGTGAGGACAGCCATGATGGATTAGAGACAGTGGTGAATGACGGATTAGAGACAGTGGTGAGGACAGCCATGATGGATTAGAGACAGTGGTGAGGACAGCCATGATGGATTAGAGACAGTGGTGAATGACAGATTAGAGACAGTGGTGAGGACAGCCATGATGGATTAGAGACAGTGGTGAGGACAGCCATGATGGACGGATTAGAGAAAGTGGTGGTGGACGGTTGTGAGACAGTGGTGAGGACAAACATGATGGATGGAGTAGAGACAGTGGTGAGGATTAGAGACAGTGGTGAGGACAGCCATGATAGATTAGAGACAGCGGTGAGGACAGCCCTGATGGATGGATTAGAGACAGTGGTGAGGACAGCCATGATAGATTAGAGACAGTGGTGAGGACAGCCATGATGGACGGATTAGAGAAAGTGGTGGTGGACGGTTGTGAGACAGTGGTGAGGACAAACATGATGGATGGAGTAGAGACAGTGGTGAGGATTAGAGACAGTGGTGAGGACAGCCATGATAGATTAGAGACAGTGGTGAGGACAGCCATGATGGATGGATTAGAGACAGTGGTGAGGATTAGAGACAGTGGTGATGGACGAATTAGAGACAGTGGTGATAGATTTGAGACAGTGGTGATCAACTGATTTGAATTACGAATTGAATTAAGAATCTCCAGGCTGGCTGGAGGTTTTCGTCTTGAATGCCAGATGTCTGATTTACTTCCCGTGGATTGGTTTGAATGGCGGCTCGTTCGCCACAGAGTCGCTAACAAAGGCTAACGAGAGGTTAAGAGGAAGACTTTTTGGATGCCCTGAGAGGATCTCTATTATTGATTAATAGTCATATTAATGGCTCTGCAGACGAACCTTATGGAGGAATTGAGAGATCGTGCACCAGAACACTAAAGCAGATGGACGATATTCAACATACTGAAATGCGTTATTTTGAGCTTAATCTGACAATGACACACCCCCATCGTTCAGACGTCTCCTCCTTATAATGAAAATCAAACTCCTGGCATCATTCTGACGTCTCGTCGCCTTATCAACACCTCTGTATTTAAGCACAAAAAGCCCATTCATTTTCACGTCGTCACTCATTCCAGGCTTACACTGCAAATAAAGCAAATAACGCCCCCAGAAGAAAATGGGCACCCTTCGTTTCCGAATAATCAGAATGTTCTAAAGGGTGCCACTCCGGCAGTGCAGCGGAATTAATATCCACACAGTAATAAACAAATTTCTCAATACCTAAGCTGTCAAGTGGGTTCAGTTTATTAATTTGATGGAAGCGCTGCAAAGGCGGCGATGCTTGAAAAGCGGTAATCCCAATGTAAAGGATCCTACCGTAGATTCTGCAGCCCCAAGAACATGTGGGGGCTGAGTCTCTCCAAGTTGTTCCCATTCAGGAAGAGGCTCCTTAGGCTGGTCAGGCTGGAGAAGGCCCCCTCCTGGAGGTAGGAGATGCGGTTGTTCCCCAGGTGAAGAAGGTCCAGGCTGGAGAAGTTCCAGAAGTCGGTTCGGTAGATTCTCTGGATTAGGTTCCCGCTCAGGTACAGCTTGCGGCCGTTGAGAGGCCGAGGCGTGAGCTGGGACACGTTGAGGAAGCCAAATTCCTTGCAGTTGACGGTTAGACCCAGATCTGTGATGTGCAGGTTGCAGGTGCATCCCAGGGGGCAAATGATGGGTATGGGGGGTCTTGTTTGGTAGCCGGCCACGGGGGGATTGTGGTTGGTGCAACGAGTCGTGGGGGATATCCTGGAGGCCCGTGGCCGTAAAGTTGGCCTCGGATGCCTCTCCCTGTCTTTGTGGTCCACTGAGGAAGAGGAAGTTGAGGCGGGATGGGTGTTCTGGCGGGAGCCGTGGACCATAGATGAAGGTCTGGTCGGTCTGACTCGCCCAGGATGGGAGTTGGGTTTGGTGTTAGGTGGTGAATGTTGGGGTTGCGACGGACCGCCAGCCTCGGATTGCAGCTCTTTATCCGGGAGGTCGGCGCACAACTCCTTCCGGGGGATTTCCCTCAGGTCTTTGCCATGAAGGTGGAAGGGGTATTCGCAGGTGACGTCCCCGACCACGGCGGTGTAGGGGATCTGACCCAACCACTGCTGGAGCTGCACCGCCTCGCATCCACAATTCCAGGGATTCTCCTCCAGCTGTAGCTCCATCAGAGATCGCCCAACGTACTCCAGGGTCCCAGCGTACGCCAGACTCTTCAGACGGTTCCCCCGCAGGTCCAGATGAGTCAGAGACACGGATCTGGGGCAGGAAGAGGAGGGTATGGTAAGTGAAAATAACTGAGAAATCTGTTTTTTTCCCAAATCTGATGATTAATCCAATAGTTTGACACAGAAACATTAATCCAACAGCAGCACCGACTGGCTAATTGGGTCTGACGCTGATGTTTCTTCAGATCGGGTTTCGCCAGTAATTCACAAGCTTTTTCAAGCAGCCGAAATATTCAGACACTAACCTGAAGAGATGAGCAGGCAAGACGGGGATCAGGTTGTCATTGAGGATAAGAACTCGCAGCTTGAAGAGGAACCTCAGAGCGCCGCTGTCGATTCGTTTGATCACGTTGTAGTCGGCCTGCAGGTAGAAGAGGAAATGCGATGAACTTATAATTGCAGGAATTGGGAAAAACAGGCTGAAATGCAGCGGGGGAAGCCGAGTCGGTCCCCGTTTTGGAGGCGCACAAGGATCCTGTGATGATTCTTTGACTCCCACCGTCGACGACTTCCTGTTACGGCGACTCTTATCACTCTAATCTGGGGCGACTTCGTCATTAACCTGTCCGTCACGCGTAATCAGACGGATTGAAATCCTGAGCCCACCTGGAGGTATTCCAGAGCCTCTAATCCAACGAAGGTGTCGTTCCTGAAGACCTCCAGCTTGTTCTCGTGGAGGTACAGGCGCCTCAGTTTGGCCAATCCGTGAAAAGCTCCCACTCGGATGTCCTGGAGTGCATTGTTGCCAAGGTTTATCGACACTGCGTTGCCAAGGTGCTGAAACCCGTTGCTATAGAGACGCCTCAGAGAGTTCCTCTGGAGGTTGAGTTTGAAAGGGCGGACCCACGAGTGCGACACCTGAATGATTAATTACAGGTCTGATTAGTTATCTTATTAATTATATGAATTTAGCATTTAGAACCAGGCATGAGCAGGATGTTAGAGGAAATGAGGTGCCGGAACGCGGGTACCACACCTGGCTGACGTTGGTGAAGCTCCGCCCATCGCAGTGCACGTGCAACACGCCTTCTTTGACCTCGCACGTGCACGGGTCGAAGCACGGCTCGTCCACTTCCTCCTCCGAGTTGTCCACCAGAGGGGTGTGTGTGGAGGTAGGGGTAGGGGTGGGGTGTGTGTGCGACGCCCAGGACAGACACACACACCCCAGCAGGGCCACGACGGTCAGATCAACCCACTGCATCCTCCCTTCAGCGCAGCAGCCGGGGGCTACGGGCCTGCATCGGCCCTTCACTCACTGCACTGCAACACGCGTGCATACATTAACACACACACACACACACACACACACACACACACAGTCAAATGAGGGCAAACTGCCAGGGAGGCAACAGCAGAAGTCAGTTCAGGATGAATCAGATTGATGATACATCACTCGCATACTAAAGCAGTCGGAAAATAAATGAAATCACACAGACTGGAGTGCCACAGGGAGAGAGAGCTACGTTACATCGGAATAACGACGCCTGAGCCGAGAGGAGGTCACATTTTACTCCCATATGTAAGACGCACCCCGGAAAAGAAGAAAAAAAAAAAAAAAAAAAACAGGCTGAAGATGAAATATCGGATCGATCGCTTGGAGGGAAAAAAAAAAAAAGAAAAAAGCTTGAAATTCTGACTCGGAAAATGCAAAAAAAAAACAAAGGTTGACACGTGGGTTAGTTCACCTGTGAATCACATTTTATCTGTTCCAGAGTGGCTTTTTTTTTTTTTTTTTTTTTTTTTGGGACAAGTGTGTATGGGGAGGGTGAGGATGAGGAAGAGGAGGAGGGTGGGTGATGAATATATTCATCTGTGCTCCCTCTCAAATGCCCGGTGAAGCTGAAATGTCACGCGTGTGTTGTTTTTAATGTATGCGATATGAATATGGGCGGGTGCAAATCAGATTCATAACGCATCTGTCTAATGATCTGCTGCATTTAATAAGACCAATGGCAATCTGAGTGCCACCGAAAACATCCCATAATATCAATCAGATGGGTCTGAGTGGGGGTCATCAGCCACCAACCCACTTTATTTTGAGATCGTGATTGGATGGAATAGGAACCCCAACTGAAGGATTTGGTGGGGTGGGGGGGGGGTGCGTAAAGGATGAGGAGGCAGCAGAGTTATGGTTGTCCTGGCAACAAAAACAACAACAATAAAAGGAGGAACAGCTGAGGTGAGAGTGTGTGAGGATGTTTCCTCTCATGTCCTAATGAGATCTGAATTGGATGGTGGGTGGGTGGGTGGGTGGGGGGGGCGTCTGGATCCAGCGTGGAACGCCGCCACGTGTGAACGCGGGTAATGATCGCGATGCGCGGCGGCTGTAATCACGTAGCGACAACCCACCATCAGCCAGTTAGTTATAGACAAGGAGGCGGCAGAAAGACGCCCCCAACCCCCCCACCCGAGAGGAGAGGAAGAGCAATCACAGAGATGATTATGATGGAGAGATGAAGGGAGAGGTGGAAACGATAAAGAGGAGGAGAGGAGGGAAACGGGGACAAGGTGAAGGGATGGAGTGAAGCGGAGACAGAGGAAGAGGAGGAGGAGGAAGAGGAGGAGGAAGAGGAGGAAAAGGAGGAAGAGGAGGAAGAGGAGGAGGAGGAGGAAGAGGAGGAAGAGGAGGAGGAGGAGGAGGAAGCAGGTGAAGCCATGAGGAGTCGGATCGCCGTTCGGGATGAGAGCTCACACGGAGAAACAGATGAAATCTGATATTGATTACATCAAAGCTCTGTTCTCGCCCTGCACACAAAGTACGCCCGCCTCAGAGACGCAGCTACCAGAGTGTGTGTGTGTGTGTGTGTGTGTGTGTGTGTGTGTGTGTGTGTGTGTGTGTGTGTGTGTGTGTGTATGCGTAACACAATGCCAGAAAAGGTCAAACCATATCCAAAATAAATAAATAAAAAATAAAAGTGCGCTGTTCCATCCTGCCAGGCGGATCCACACGTGGAGATGAGTGTGCGCTTTCATAACAAACACCCCCCCACCCCCCCCGTGGAAAAAAAAAACAACAAAAAAAAAAAAATCCACCCAAAGTTACGCAAAGATGGAAACACAACTCATCCACCAGCCTCAGCTGGGACCCGTTTTTATTTCTTATTACCTCCACACCCCCCCCCCCCACCTCCTTCTCATATGAAGAGCAGATCGATGCCGGGGTCCAAATGGGACCACAGGGACCCCCCCCTTCCCCTCCCCCCCATCCGTCCATCCAGGATCGGCCCTGCTTGTTGAGAATCGGCGTTAACTTGATGACAACACGGAATCATCAAACTCCTACCTGTCCTTAAAATTAATTTTTTTTTTTTTTTTAAAAAAAGCAGGCCTGACACAGGTGTGGCACCCCCCTCCTCCTCCTACTGTCCCTTTACTCCTCTACCCCCCCCCCCCCTTAGTCCGTCCACATTGACGCAAACCAGCCGCTGGATGACGGTCACCACATTATTCACGTCACATAATCCCAGTGTCTACCTCTCCGTCCTCTCCCTCCGTCAGGAGACACAGGAAGCTTTTACGCGCCCCCCCCCACCCCCACCCCGTCCCCCCCACGCCCCCGCCACCCCTGCTCCGAGCGCAGACCCGCACATATCAGGCGAGCAAGAGCATCGCTGATCAAATGTAAGGAGAAAGGGGTGGGGGTGGGGGGCTATACCCCCCACCCCCAAAGCCTTCCAAGGAAATCAATTAGCCCGTGAAATTACATCACGCAAATTGTTAGAGTTGGAAGAATTAACGCACGACCCGTTAAACAGCCGAGTCATTAACGGAATTCATTAAAGCTATGCATGAAAATCCCGAGCAGAGTAACGCAATCTGGTGGCATCCCCCCCCCCCCCCAACCACCTTCCTTCTCATTGTCTGTCCTGCCCCCCCCCCCCCCCCCTACCACCACCACCAGCAGCAGCTCCAGGATCCGCGCAGCGACGCTCAGCGCAGCCGGGATGCGGGAATACTCACTCAGTCCTCCGCCGCGGATTCAAGGAACGACCGAGGAAAGACTTTAGAGGCTGACTGTCGACATGTCGTTCACGTTCAGCCGCACTCTTCTCCCTCTCTCTCCTCCTCCTGTAGCGGATGGGGAGGGAGGGAGAGAGAGAGAGAGAGAGGAGGGGGGAGTTTAGATGAGGAGGAGGAGGAGAAGGGGGGACGTGATAAGACTGCAATGAGGTGGAGGATAAAAACAGGGAGGAAAGAGAGAGAGAGAGAGGTGGAGGAGGGGGGGGGGGGTGATGTGGGTGAGGAGGAAGTGGGGTGGGGGGGGGGAGGAACCGGTCGGCGTTAGGATGCAGGTCCGCTTCTTCTCCACAGCGCAGCCCGGGAAGCTGCGGCACTGGACGCGCCGGAGAGGCGTGGAGCTGAAGCCGCCGTGTGGCGGCGGAGGACGCGCTCCTCATGTCAAACACAAGCGGGTGATTCATAAAGGGTGGGGGGAAGGAGGGGGGGAAGGAGGGGGGGGGCGCCCGGATCGAGCTTGCAATAGAGAGAGAGAGGTTGTGGTTGTGGTGGGGGTGGGGGGGGGAGGACGCATCCAATTTTTGTGGATGCGGCGCGTAAAAACGCGCGCATGGTGGTGGGTCTTCCTCATCGGAGGGGCCGCCGGGTTTACAAGAGGCGCAACTGAGATATTTATAAAGGGCGGGGGGGGGAAGGGGGGCATAAAGTTTCTGTTCACGTTGCCCCCGTGTTCTGTCTGGTTTAAAAAAAAAATAAAAAAAAATAAGACAACAAAAAACCAGAAAAATCAAAAATCCAAAACAACAGCCCGACAATAATTTATAATCTCATTAGTTTATTCATCTCTCCTCTTGCCCTTAAGCTCAGACGGATTTCGTGAAACCGGTGTGTGTGTGTTACCATGGTGACTCGTGCCAGCTGGTTTACGCGCGCGCGCGGTAAAGAGATGGAAGAGTGTGTGTGTGTGTGTGTGTGTGTGTGTGTGTGTGTGTGTGTGTGTGTGTGTGTGTGGCTACCGAACCTCGGGGGTCACGTGGTATCCGCCGCGCGGCCTCCGCGGGAAACACCTGCCGCGCCAAATGGAGGCGGCGAGCGCAACAGATGCGCGCCTGGAGAACTGAACAGCGGCTAATCACAGCCTATAGGCGACCGCTGCTCCAGCAAATCAGCCTCTCAGCCCCCCCCCCAGCCCCCCCCTCCACTCCCGATCCATCCATCCACCCCACCCCACCCCACCCCTCCCAGTCATCCCATTGGAAAGGGGGCTCCATCGAGGCGCCACCGTTGAAAACCAAGCGTTGCAAAAGCGTTTAAAATATCAGCTGCTTTTTTTTTTTTTTTTTTTTTTTTTTTTTTATGGCCATAAGAAAAAGATTTAATAACAACATGTTACTGAGCTGGAAGTTCAATTTTCAGTTCAATTTCACATTGATTTCAGCGGTGCATTAAAGGTGAATCACCTTGAGGAAATGGAGAGGAGCATCTCCTCCTCCTCCTCTTCCTCCTCCATGCCTCTCCCTATAGCGGCGGCGGTAGTGAGGGGGGGGGGGAACTCTCCCTGGGGAGTGTGATCAGGAACAGTAACAGAGACGCTTCCAGTAATATCAGGAGGATGGAGATGATGGTTATAGATTTCAGGGCTCTCAGGTGCATTAGGGCCGTATTACATCCTCCCCACAAGGCTACTTAATGCTCACTTACAATGGAAACAGAGCAGGGGGGGGGGACGCGAGGCCTGTATGCGCAGCCACATATATGCATTTGTGGATATTGCTTACACACACACACACACACACATTTAAACCATCTCTAACACGCAGCTGATGTATATAAATAAGGTGCTGGGATATTATTTCCAGCTCAGTGATTGGTGATGCCGGATCTGTATAGCATAGGGAGAGTGGGGGGTGGGGGGGTAATGTGATCCCAGACCTGAGGCTATATCTTCTAACCTGGGAGCGTAACAATCCCACCCCCCCACCCCCACCCTGCTTCCTCTCCCTGTGACAGAGAATTCTGGGAGAAAAACGCCCGCTTTCCTCACACGGCGGTTCCGCCGCCGAAGCGTGGTGGCTCCGTAAATTAAGAAAACAAACGGAGAGGAACTGAGATGGTTATCAGAGATACCTGTGTGTGTGTGTGTGGGGGGGGGGGGTTAGGTGCTGCTCCCCCAGCACATAAAGCACTTTTTTTTTTTTTTGGAGCACTGACGGGGCCTCTAAAGTAGGGGATCTATTTATACCGGCCCCCGGCGCCGTCGCTGTCCGGTGCTGAAACAGATGGGGATTCACACGGTTTCACTCGTCCTCCTTTCTTTTCCTCCTTCATGCCATCTGAATTATGTTTGTCAGATCACGCTAAGATCTCCCTCCTCTTCCTCTTCTTTGCCCCCCACCCCCCACCCCCGCCCGCCGCCCCCTCCCTTGATTCTCCTGTGGGGCTCTTGTCAATTCAGACAGCAATCCGTGCCATTCTTTGATTCCTCCTCCTCCTCTTCTTCCTCTTTTGTTTTCCTCTCCCGGCTCCACTCCATCTTTATCCTCCGCTGTGGAAAACGGTCATCTCATTTTAAGTAGCTCTCTCAAATTAGTCCCCCCCCCCCCCACTATGAGATATCCTTACATGCACACTCAAGAGGACGAGCAGACACACACACCGCCTCCCCAGCCAATCCACGGGTCAGAAAATCTCCTTAAAGCTGCACGTATTGTTCACATAATGTTGCCCCGTCCTTTAACATTTGTTTCGGGGGGGGGGGGGCACCCCACCCCACCCCAGTCTCAGGCTAGAGGCAATCAGGAGAGGCAGGCAAGGGCAATGGAAACGGGAAGCGAAGGAGGAAACAGAGAAAACATGGGGAGACAGGGGAGGAAAGGGGGAGACAGATAGAGGGGATGGATGCAGGGGAGGGGAGGGGGGAGTAGGGGTACGGGTGGTGGTGGTGGTGGGGGGGGGGCAGGTGGTTTTGTCATTAGCTGGAGATTAAAGCAGAGGGCAACTGCAGAGGACTCACCTCTGATTCACGCGGCGGTACTGCAGGCAAGTACAAGCCTCCTGGGAGAGAACACACACACACACACACACACACGATAGTGATTCACAGGATTATCCACAGGCACACACACACACACACACACACACATATATAGCCATATAACACCCCCTCCTCATTTAGCATTAGTGACACACGCGATCCACCGTGACTCACAAGAACACGCACACTCCCACACACACACACACACACACACACACACACACACACATGCACACACCCACACACTCGTCCTGTCATGTGCTAATTAATCAGACTTCACTCTTTTTTTTTTTTTTTTTTGTTCTTTTTTTTTTTAATGAGGGTTGGAATCGGTTGCTCCGGTAACCTTTGACCCCCTCGGAATCTTAAAAAGGAAAGAAAGCAGGCGGCGGCGGCGAACACGTCTCCCCCCCCCCACCCGCCCCGCAGCGGCGGCGCCGCCGCCTGCTTTCTTTCTACATAGCGCTTCCAGTCAGACACATTTTTCTGGGGAGGCCTGAGGTGTCTGGTTTGAACTTTGTTTGGCTCGATCCCTAAGGGTGGGGGGGGGGGAGAAAAAGACGTGGATTTGTGAAAAGCTGAGGTTTGAAGCTGCACTAAAACCGTGGAGCTGAACATGAAAAGGCCGTATGTGCTGCTTCTGAAGGCCAGTGTGTGGCTGGAGCAGGCCTGACTAATCGATCGCCAACCCCGGCCCGCCATTCTGCTCCGAGACCCCTGATGTGGTGGTGGTGGTGGTGGGGGCATGTAAAGGCACTTTCACACACTCCTAATGGGATGCTCGGCTGGTTTAGAGCTCCCATTCCATCCTCGGCTCCGTCTTCGCTTGCATTTATGTTAATCAGGCTAAAGAAATACTCATTCGGTGACTAACACGGGCTCTATTTTTAAGCCAGACACCAGATTTAGCCTTCACACTGTTTCATCTCACATTTCAATATAGGTCCTACTATCGGTTCATCTCCAGCGACGAGCAGGAAATAGCTAAAGGTGCTGCAGAGCCGCAGAGGCTTCATATCAGCGCGAGTAAAAAAGGCTGGACTTGATGAATTAAAGGGAGGAGAGGATGCCAAGTAAAGCCATTAAGGATACAGGAGCCCGGGCGTGGATCTGGCTGGACGGTTGTCATGGTTGCGGTGTTTATCACCTCTTCCTACCGACAGAAGCCCAGGGGCAAATCAGATTGGCTTCAGACACACAGAGAGAGTTGGTGAGTGAGGAGGAAGACGTATTGGCACGGTGAGGAGCTGAAATGGCAACTGGATAGAGAGGATGAGGATGAGGAGGAGGATGAGGAGGATGAGGACAAACGTGAATGTGGTTCAGTCATGACTGGATCAGACAGAAGCTAAATACAGTGTTATATTGATATTAGTCTAAATCAATATTTTAAATCAATCCCTTTAAGTTTATTGATAATTTGCTTAGGATAAAATCACTACATGTTCTTTTTTTCTTTTTTATTTTGCACCTGTCTTTCATTTAAATCCATATTTGATTTATTTTAAAGCATCTAAATCTTAAACCCTTTCTCAGTGCTGCTCACATCCTTGCTCGGTTCCGACCTGTCACCTCAGTGAGGAGATTAAATAAAACGACCGATCGATTTATGTCATCTTCTAACTCTTAATCGATCAATAACCGTAAACGGATGGCCGCCGGCCGGTTGTCTCCGCCTCGCTGTCCCGGTATTTGCAATCCAGCGCTTCCTAATTCCTCCAGCGCACGTGCTGACACAGAAGCCGCGCCTTTAACCAATCAAAAGGAGGGATGAATTGGAGTCGAATCCTGTCGACCAATCAGCGCGCTGCTTGTTGGAGCAACCGTGTATTCGTGTGTTTTGAGGCCCTTTGCTGTCAGCGGGGAGGAGGAATGGACGGATTCTGACCGAACCGGCCTCGGTTAGTGTTTTTAAAAGTGTCACTTCGACTTAAATCAGACAGAAATCGCTAAACGAATCTTTAAAAAAAAAAAAAAAAGTTCGCTTTAATCCTTTTTTTGTGTGTTTATCTGTTCGTAAAGGATGACGTAGTAGCTTCTTTTATCCTTTGTGAATAGCCGCATAGTGTCGGTAGTGACCCTCCAGGTTCGGGGCGTCTTCTGTCGGGACGACCCGGGTCAGTGTGTGTTATCTCCGGCCTCTGGGCTCCGGCAGGGTCTGCGTTATAGCTGCGTTCAGGCTGACCCGGTGTGTTTCCCTATTGAGGAGGAATTTACCGGTGAGACCGAGCTATTCCCTCATTTCCGGTCGAACCGGAAGTCCCAGGATGCCCCAGACGAACCAGTCCAGAAAAGCCCCAGGGTGCGACTCCTCCGGTTCTGCCCCATCAGGAGGACCCACTGGAGGGGGAGGAGGAGGAGACGGCGAGATCATCAAGTCCCCCAGTGACCCCAAAGAGTACAGGTGAGCCTCACCTGTGTGACAGTCCAGCTCCACTTCCTGGTTTGACGTCACTTCCTCTATTTCCAACCAGGCCTCCCCAGCCATTGTTATTAATATGATTTTATCTGCATGAGAACCATGTAAATGACCCAGATCCACTAACCCAGATCCAGATCCCGATAGGGGGTGGGGTGGTGGTGGGGGGCTGTCTTCCAGCTGGATCAGGGCAGCATTGTTGCGGTTTGATGGGATGATTTCACGGTGTGAGCGTTTGCATCAGCGCCCGAGGGCGTCTGCGGGACGCACAGAGGAGACCGTCGATGGGTTGTGATGTGTTCTGTGAAGACGAGCTTGATTTAATCGCTTGAGATAGGAAAGTAAAAAAAAAAGGAGCTACAGCTTGAGTTCTTTGTCTCCTCCAGATACGTCGTCCTGGACAACGGGCTGCGAGCGCTGCTCATCTCTGATTACAGCGGACCGGCGGCGACTGACGACGACGACGACGATGATGACGACGACGACTCGGGTGAAGAGGAAGAGGAGGAGGAATCTGGGGATGAAACAGAGGGTGAGTCCGAAGACGACGACGACGACGACGATGAGCAGGACGATGGAGGAGATGATGAAGATGACGAGGGGAGAAAGAAGAGAGGAAAATCTGAGAAACAGGTAAGCGGTTAACGTTTAAACTGTTTGTTTCTGTTGCTCCATTATTGACGATTGTCGTCTGTCGGTGTGTGTCAGTCCGCAGCGGCGTTGTGCGTCGGCGTCGGCAGCTTCAGTGACCCCGCCGACCTCCCCGGCCTTGCACACTTCCTGGAACACAGTGAGTTTTCATCCCCTTTTTTTTAAAAAAAAATATCTGTCACCGGGCGGCAAAAAAGAACGATCGAGAAACGTCACGTTGAGGTTTCCCTTTGGAAACACCTTCATCGGCGCTGATGTGACTCCACCACCGTACAATTATTATAAATGGTTCGTTAGAAAAGAAACCCTTGACTGCCATCAAAACTGAACAGCAGCCTTTTAGAGGAATCTATTCAAATTCTATTCTATTGTGGCGCTGTAGGAAATGTGACGCCACGCTGGCTGTGATTGGCCGGCTGTCAAAGACTTCTTTCTTTGTGCCTTTTATTTTATCGATTGTCCCCCTCCCCCTTTGACGATTGGCTGTTTCCTGTTGCGTTCCCCCCCCCCCCCCGCCCCCCCCCAGTGGTGTTCATGGGCAGCGAGAAGTACCCGTCAGAAAACGGCTTCGACGCGTTCCTGAAGAAGCACGGAGGAAGCGACAACGCCTCCACCGACTGCGAGAGGACCGTCTTCCAGTTCGACGTGCAGAGGAAACGCTTCAAGGATGCTCTGGACAGGTGAGGGGGGGAGGGGGGGGGCGGTCGCGGGTTCGTTACGAAATGTCACCGCGATCCTGTCATTATCCATGTCCGTCCGTCTGTCCGGTTCCGTCTCAGGTGGGCTCAGTTCTTCATCTGCCCCCTGATGATCCGAGACGCCATCGATCGGGAGGTGGAGGCCGTCGACAGCGGTGAGTCCTCCCCGGAAAAACGAAGTCAAATTTCTGCTACTGCGCCGTCGATCGCCCTCCTCTTCACGTTCGTCCGTCTCTCCGTGGCCCCCAGAGTACCAGCTGGCGAAACCGTCCGACTCCCACAGGAAGGAGATGCTGTTTGGAAGTTTGGCCAAACACGGACACCCGATGGCGAAATTCTGCTGGGGTGAGCCTGTAAACACACGCCGGGCTTCCTCGGGTCGCCTCCCCTCATCGATGTCTTTGCTTCCTGCAACGTTCTTGTACTTCCTGAATTAACCGCCTCCTTGTGACGCCAGGAAACGCCCAGACGCTGAAGCAGGAGCCCAAGGAGAAGAAGATCAACGTCTACAAGCGGCTGCGAGCCTTCTGGAAGAAGCACTACTCTGCTCACTACATGACGTTGGCTGTGCAGTCGAAAGGTCAGGAATCGACGGGACGCCTCGTTTAACTTCACCCGACAAATGAAGCGTCTAATTCGGAATCTGTAGATTAATGGAGGGTTAAGGAAACGATCGTTAGTCTCGCGGCTCCGGCGAGGATCCCGTTTTGTCCTCGTCGAATCGGGTCGTCCTCAATCGAATCGCGTTGTGACATTTGTCAAAACGACGTCAGATATAATTTATCTGGCAGCGTTTATCGCAGAAAACATGACTCGGCTAATTAACGATAAAAGTGGAATAAATTGTGACATTTGTACTGAGAAGAATCGTCCTTTTTTGACAGCGACACACTTTAACGACCGGAAAATCAAGTTGTGCTTTTTGCCGTCATTCATAAACTCCACTTTATATCTTCCTCTTTAGCCGCTAAAAACGATGTTCGATGTTTTAATTAAAGGCGAGTGACAAAAATAAACCGAAACAAGCAGCTGAAAGACGACAACATAGTCAAGCTGATGTAGAAACGTTTAGCGTTATCCCGTTTTAGCCCCGGTTGATTTTAAAACCAACCTTCCATTACCACACAAACCCGCTCCTCGTAGTTTAAACGTCTGGTTTCTTTTCGGAGGGGCAGCGGCTGGAAAAAGATTCGCTGCAGTTACAGAATGAATTTATTAGCCGGGCGTTTTTTTTTTAGCGTCACGCTGTGAGCGTTTGATTAGCATCTGATCTTGTGCCACATCAGTGCTGCTCAAAAGCTGCAAAATGTTTGCACAAGGAGAGGCTTTCATATTGATATTAATAGTTCATATTGATGCTAAGGCAGGTGTTGGTTGGTATGTGTGCTGATAACAGGAAGCTTTCATCAGAGATGAAATTATCTTTAAAAAAAAAAAAATTCAACCCAGGAAGCTGCTAAATTGATGTCGCAGTAAACGAACCATAACTGACATCCGAGTGTTTGCACTTTTTATTTCTAAGCTTACGCTTAATCCACAATTTATGAGACACCCTTGAGTCTTGATTCCTCCTCCTCCTCCTCTTCGTCTGTCCTTTAGAGACGCTGGACACTCTGGAGGAGTGGGTGAGAGAGATCTTCAGCAAGGTGCCCAACAAGTGAGTACCGCCGTGAGGAGATCCAATCGGAATCTCCTTTAAGACTCCGCTCAGACGGAAAAGGTCAAGACTTCATCGTCTCACCTCACGTGTGCTTTTTAAAGTCGAGATAAATTAGCATTTTTGCGAGAGGGCTTTACTTTTTTTTTTTTGGGGTGGGGTGGGGGGCTGCTTAACTCCAGATGTGTTTTTTTATTACAGTTCTGATGGAGTTTCTTCTATGAGCGTGTAATTAAGATTAAAAACAGCCAAATTTGAACAGCTTGTTTTTCCTTCCTGGAGGGAACGGGGCAGCCAACAGATGCTATTTTTAAGCATCACCTACAAACCGTTTCAATTATCTTCCTTTTTTTTTTTTTTTTTAAACAGTTATGAAAAAAGCTCAGCAGAGTTTTCAGATTTATTTATTCCACGTGTTTATTCTTGATAATTGATTCCTCTTTTGGTCCCACAGCGGTCTCCCCAAACCAGATTTCTCCAACATGCTGGATCCCTTCGACACCCCCGCCTTCAACAAACTCTACAGAGGTGCTGATCACCCCCCCCCCCGCTTGTGAATAAATGATATTTTGCCTCCACCAACTGGAACGTAAATCACATGATCATCTGCTTAGAAACGATCCCTCTTCTTTGTTTTTGGACTCTGTGCTGTTTGTCTGTGTTTTTGCAGTCGTCCCTGTTGGAAAGGTCCACGCTTTAAACATCACCTGGGCCCTCCCCCCCCAGGAGAAACACTACAGGTGAGCTACCTGTCGGAGAGTTGAGCCACATTCCCTTAAAAAAGAAAGAATTGCAACCACGCACTGCCTAAAGTTGTGTGCCTCACAACTGGATTTGACTTCATGTTTTTCTATTTTAGCAATTTATTTGCATTTGCTCAATTGCTACCCCCCACCTCCTTCCTTCAGCTGTTCCTCCCCCAATAAAGGAAAGAAAATGTACCTTAAAATAAGATGTGAACAGCAAAGACTTAGTAAATACACACCAATGAAACCAAAGTGGTGTGCGGTTAGCTGTATGGATGACGCGCGGTTTGAAATATAAAAGCAAAAAAATCTGCATCGTCAGCTGGATTCAGCCCCCCCCCCCTTGGTGACAACCGGCGCCGGCATCTGATTTGCTATCGTTACTGCTGCGCTCGGCGACATTATTAAGCGATATCTTCCCTCAGATGGGCGTCGACCTGATGGGCGGAGCCACTAAAGGTGGTTGCTAACTCCGCTAACCTCCTCCCCCAAAGATGAAACTGGCAGGCGATGCCAAGCCTCGCCCTGATTGCAGAGCGGCTGCATCATGTTTGTTTCCCCTCTTCATGTCGGCCCTTCTCCTCCTCCTCTTCCTCCTCTTCCTCTTCCTCCTCCTCCTCCTCTTCCTCTTCCTCTTCCTCCTCTTCCTCTTCCTCCTCCTCCTCTTCCTCCTCTCTGCAGAGTGAAGCCTCTCCACTACATCTCCTGGCTGATTGGCCATGAAGGCACAGGAAGCGTCCTCTCGCTGCTCAGGAGGAAGTGAGTGTTATTGAGTCTGTCTGTTTGTTTTCCTGATTAAAGGCCACTCGGAAACCCAATTAAAAGTTCTTCAGTCGTCCGGACACACACACACACACACACACACACACACACACACCGGTTTCTTCAGAAATGTGGTGGTTTTCACTCCCCTCTACTCCCCCCTGTGGATGTGTGTGTGTGTGTCGATCAGGGGAAGCTGTAGAAAAAAAATTAAGACGTGACTTTTAATTTCTTACCAAAAATAAAAATCACGTCGGTGTTAATTTTCTGAGAGGATAAAAAAAAATAAAAAATTTTCATCATCTCAGTCGACATCGTTTCTGCTCGGCAACACAGTTCAGTGCAGCTTCATCATCATCATCATCATCATCATCATCAGCATCATCAGCTGGAGGAGTTACTCATGCAGATGAAATCGTCGTCAACAAATTGTACATATTTTAATTATTGCCGTGTGTGTGTGTGTGTGTGTGTGTGTGTGTGTGCAGGTGTTGGGCTCTGGCCTTGTTCGGAGGAAACAGCGAATCGGGATTCGACCAGAACAGCACCTACTCCATCTTCTCCATCTCCATCACCCTCACCTCTGAAGGCTTCCAGAACTTCTACCAGGTGGAGAAACTGAAGCTTTACCTGAAGCTGAAGGAGCTTTTAAGGTTCACCGTCTAATGTGTGTGTGTGTGTGTGTGTTCTGTCACAGGTGACTCACCTGGTGTTCCAGTACCTGAAGATGCTGCAGACGCTCGGACCACAGCGAAGGTAATTCCACCTTTAGAACTTTTATTATTTCTTCCTTTCCACATCAAAACTTCCTGAAATAAAAATATTTTTTTCCAGGATCTACGAGGAGATCCAGAAGATCGAAGCCAACGAGTTCGAATATCAGGAGCAGGTATCTGGATGTTTCTGTCTTTCGGGCGTCGGCTGCGTTTCTAGGCGCTTTCTGACCCCCACCCCGGATGTCGCCCCCCCCCCCCCGTCAGATCGACCCCATCGAGTTCGTGGAGGACGTCTGTGAGAATCTGCAGCTGTTCCCCAAAGACGACGTCCTGACGGGAGATCAGCTGATGTTCCAGTACGACCCGGATGTAAGCGGGAAAAACGATGAGTCGCCGCCGCCGGGGGAGGGGGGGAGTGTGGGGGGTGCTCTGATTGGTTGATATTATCGTGCGTCAAACGTCGGAGGCTTTTCCTCCGATGACAGTAATTTATGTCGGGTTCTGCCGCCTCTTTTTATGACTGACAGCAAATCGTGGTGCCACATAAACACACCGTTAATCGCAAAGAGGAGGAAAACACTTCTGTGTGTGTGTGGAAGTTAACACTGTGTGTGTGTGTGTGTGTGTGTGTGTGTGTGTGTGTGTGTGTGTGTGTGTGTGTGTGTGTGTGTGCAGGTGATCAGCGCCGCCTTGTCCCTCCTCACGCCAGAGAAAGCCAACCTGATGCTGCTGTCGCCCGAACACGAGGGCCGCTGTCCCCTCAGGGAGAAGTGGTTCGGCACTCAGTACAGCGTGGAAGGTGTGTGTGTGTGTGTGTGTGTGTCTGTGTGTGTGTGTGTGTGTGTCCATTCAGTGAATACACTGTCTTTTTACCCTTGTACGGCGATTCTCCGGTTGATAGAAATGTCAGAATTTATCTGGGCAGCAGTGAAATCAGTTGGTGTGTTTGAATAAAAACAACGTTGGAATAAAGTTTTTTTTTTTTTTGTCACGTTTGAATCGTAACGCAAACGTTTTTGCTCTCAGACGTCCAGCAGGAGTGGGCGGAGCGCTGGGGGGGGGACCTGGAGCTGAGCCAGGAGCTCCACCTTCCTGCTGAGAACCAGTTCATCGGTGGGTGATCGGGATACACACACACACACACACTCATCAGGAGATTGATGGAACACACGTGTTCATGAAGCGTGTTTCGTTGTTCAGCCACCGACTTCACCCTGACGCCGTCCGACTGCCCCGACTCGGAGCTTCCTGTCCGGATCGCCGACAGCGAATCCGGCTGCCTCTGGTACAAGAAGGACAACAAGTTCAACATCCCTAAAGGTAAAAAAACAAAAGAAAACGTGTTTGCATCACGCCCGGCAGCGAGCGATCTGATTGGATGAGAGCGGTGTTGACTCGCCGTTTTGTTCCCGCTTCTGTTTCAGCCTACGTCAGATTCCACCTAATCTCTCCTGTAATCCAGCAGTCTGCCAAAAAGTGAGTCCAGAGTAGTTTGTTTTGGCTTCCTGTGTCCCTTTCCTGTCTCACCCTTTCTGGTTTACCCCCCCCCCCAGCGTGGTTCTGATGGACCTCCTGGTCAACATCCTGGGACACAACCTGGCGGAGCCGGCCTACGAGGCCGAAGTGGCTCAGCTGGATTACAAGCTGGTGGCGGGCGAACACGGCCTGGTCGTCAAGGCGAAGGGCTTCAACCACAAGCTGCCTGTGAGTGACTCTGTGGGATACGGTCATGTGACGCCACGGCGACCCTGACGGCGCGCCGATTTGGTGACGCGGGGTGCGTTTGTTCCTCAGCTGCTGTTCCGCCTGATCGTCGACCACCTGGCCGATTTCTCCGCCTCCCCCGACGTCTTCGCCATGTTCGCCGAGCAGCTCAAGAAGGTTTACTTTAACATCCTCATCAAGCCGGAGAAGCTGGGCAAGTGGGTATCGAAACGCCCTTATCAGCTGCCAGTCTGCACCGCCCCCTAGTGGGGAAAGTGTGTAGAAGCCCTGAACGGTGGGAAAAAACGCTCCTCTTCCTCCCCAGAGACGTGCGCCTGCTGATCCTGGAGCGTTCCCGCTGGTCCACGGTGGACAAGTACCAGGTGATCGCGGCCGGGCTGACCTGTGAGGAGCTGATGGAGTTCAGTCGCAGCTTCAGGGCTCAGCTGTACGCCGAGGGGCTCGTCCAAGGAAACTTCAGCAGCTCTGTGAGCGGATCCATCCCCCCGCTAGCGTCACCCGATTCGTTAATCGCTCCATAATTCTTTATTTCTCGTCGTTTTTCCTCCTCAGGAGTCCAAACAGTTCCTGCAGTACGTCACAGAGTGAGTCGATCAAACACCAAACGGATCAATCGATCAAACCCTCCTTTCCTATTCGCTCCTTTTTTTCCTTTTTTCCTCCGTCCGACAGGAAGCTGCAGTTCTCCAAGCTGCCAGCGGAGGTGCCGGTCCTGTTCAGAGTGGTGGAGCTTCCTCTGCAGCGACACGTCTGTAAGGTCAAGTCGCTCAACAAAGGAGACGCCAACTCCGAGGTCACCGTCTACTACCAGGTGGGAGCCGTCGGTACGTCGGGCGTCACCGTTTGCGTCGCTAACCCCGGGTTCACTTCCTGTTTCCTCTCTAGTCCGGCGCCAAATCGCTGCGGGAGCACACGCTGATGGAGCTGCTGGTGGTGAGTCCACTTCCTGTCCTACTTCCTGTCCGTCCGTCCTCCATGTCTCACTAACGTGCTGATCTTCACCAGATGCACATGGAGGAGCCCTGCTTCGACTTCCTGCGCACCAAAGAGACTCTGGGGTGAGTTTTAATCCAGGAAGTCACATGACGAGGGTCATCCAATCATGGGTTACGGCTGGTTTTAGGTGTGTATTTGCAGATAATTAACCCTCGGTGGTTATTCTCACCCCCCCCCCCTTACCCCACACAGGTACCACGTCTATCCCACCTGCAGAGTCACCTCGGGCATCCTGGGTTTCTCCGTCACCGTGGAAACACAAGCCACCAAGTTCAAGTGAGTGCAAAAACCAGGAGCTCTTATCTGCAGGAGGGCGAGATACGTCTTCTCCTCGCCGTTTCCCGCAGCTGAACTTTATCTCACGTTCGCGTGCGAGGAAGAAAAAAAAAAAAAAAGGAAAAGCAGGAGATGTGGTTTATCGGCTCGGCGAGAGATAAACGCAAAGATGACGAAAAGAAACCGCGTCTCTGTTTCAGCACCGAGCTGGTGGAGTCAAAGGTCGAGGAGTTCCTGGCGTCGTTTGGCGAGAAGCTGTCGGCGCTGACGGAGGAGGCCTTCAGCACCCAGGTGTGTGTGTGTGTGTGTGTGTGTGTGTGTGAGACGCTCGCATCCACTTCCTGTTCAGGGCGGGTCGGAGTCGGCGTGATGAAGGTGTGTCTCCCCCCTCCTCCCCCCTCACAGGTGACCGCGCTGGTGAAGCTGAAGGAGTGTGAGGACACACACCTCGGCGAGGAGGTGGACAGGAACTGGGCCGAGGTGCTGACGCAGCAGTATGTGTTCGACAGGCTCAACAAGGAGGTGAACACACACACACACACACACACACACACACACACACAATCACAGACACATACTTTCACTAAGCCACGCCCTCTGCAGAGTCGAGTCATCGTCATGACGACAGGAGAGATGCTCACGCTAAAAATAGCGAAGTGACGTCACGACTTAAATGTGTGGCGGTCACCGTGGTAACGGCGACGAGGCGTTTAACCCTCGGTGTGCCTCTGTTCAGATCGCGGCGCTGAAGCTCCTGACGAGGGCGGAGCTCATCTCCTGGTTCGAGGCGCATCGAGGACAAAACCGCCGCCAGCTCAGCGTCCACGTAAGCAGAGCGCCGCCGCCGCCGGCGTGCTGGCATTAGCGTTGTAGCATCATGCTATAACAGGTTTCCTGTCTCCTGAAGGTGGTGGGATTCGGCGCCGAGGAGGACGGCGGTCAGAAACCAGATGGAGACGAAGGGAAGAAGGAAGAGGAGGAACAAGCCGGTGGCTCCGCCTACGGCGAGGTGTCTCGCCTCACCTTCCTGCCCGTCTCGTCCAAGATGGCGGACGCCGTCGCCGTCATGGACATCCCTGCATTCACCAAAGGACTGCCCCTGTTCCCCTACCACAAGATCCTCCAATAGAAACTCTCACACACAGGCTCCGCCTCTGCCGCGCCACGTTCAGGGACTGTCGGGAGTCGCGACGCCGCCTCAGACAGGAAGCGACCGTAAAGATTTCTTCACGTCTGAATCCGATTCTTCGTCGCCTCCTGATGGAACATTTCCTCGTTGTTACGGCGACGGCGGCGGATTTAAAACACAACTGTGGAAGCTGGTTTGTGATTGGTTGAAGCTGCAGGTGTGTGTGTGAGGTGGATTTATCAGGGTGATGCTCTGGTGTGAAACTGTGAACAACAAATAAATGAACGACTGAAACAGGAAACGTTTGTTTTGGTCTTTCGTGAATTTTCCCTTCTGGAATAATTTTGCTTTTCATTTAGAAATTTCTCCATCGAGTCGAACGTGTTTTAATTTACCGCCTCTTTAATTTACACGTTTTCTTTATGTCTGCAGCGCCCCCCCCCCAACCCTCCCCCGAGGTGGCGTTCGGTCCAGACGTCGTGTTGAGGTGAATGTAATTAAAAACCAATCCTGCCCAGCAGAATTGATTTTAAGGGGGCGTTTAAGGACTCTTGAAAATAATCTGAATTTCCTCCACTCCGGAGGAAACGACGTCAACCGTTTGCTTGTTGGGGTTTTCAGCACAATTAAACAAAAAACCGCTGAACGGATCATGAAAATTCATGCAAGGACGAATGTCTGGTGACGTTTAGACCTCCTGACATTTTGGTTCAGATCTGGCAACGTCTGTAAAATTTAAAGGTAAAACAAAAAAGACTTTTAATATCCTGTTTTTTCACCGTAATGCAGAAGATTTTATCAATTTTATTAGTAATTTTCCATATATATATATATATATATATATATATGATCAAAAATAGATAATAACCTTAAAGGACGACAGATTGTCCTCCAGGTGGCGCTAGAAGAAAGGTCAGGTCTGACGTCACACCCTCGGAATAAGTTTTTGGACATTTTGGTGAAATTTAAATACTTATTAACCCCAATTTAAGAAAATCGTAGCTATTTAGAAATTAAATAATGACTCCGGCTTGGTCAAATCTGAGAAGTTGAGATTCGTTTTGAGTATTGATGGATAAGATCGATCATCCCCTGATTCCAATTCAAGTGATTTTTAAATAGACCAAATATTCGCATCAGATCTGAGCGTCTCTTCACCGGATCAGGACTTCGGGGCGTGAATGCGTCACCAGTTGTTCCCGGTGAGTTCCCGGTGAGTTACCGGCTGTCTAAACGAACCGGGAGACTCCCACCGGGAGACTCCGTGACGTTCAATCTTTGGAGGCGTTCGTTTCCCCCCCCCCCCCTCTGCCTCCAGCTTTCAGTCCGATCCAGGCGGGGAGAAGGAGTGTATCACAAATGTACACAGACGAGCGCGCCCACGAATCAGAGATTACATTTGTTGGACACGCGCGCGCACGCACACACACACACACACACACACACACACACACACACACACACACACACACACACACTCCTGGTTTCACTGTGCGTAAACTTTACGCGGACACACTCGGTGTCATTCCTATTGTCATTCTAATTCCACCTCAGGAACCCTGCCAGGGCAATAATGAAAGTGTGTGTGTGTGTGTGTGTGTGCGTGTGTGTGTGTGTGTGTGCGTGTGTGTGTGTGTGTGTGTGTGTGTGTGTGTGTGTGATGGAGGCTCGGGTTTATTCTTGTTTGCGCGCGTCTCCGCGCGTCGCGCTGCTTTTAAATGAGCGGACGCACCGGGGCGGATCTAAGCCGCTGTGATGTTTCGACTCCTTTATTCAATTTGAGCGGTAATCTCGGAGCCCCGACGGCCTGCCTCCATCACACCCCCCCCCCCCCCACATACTCTCACACCCCCATCGGAAGGCTGAAGAGATGAGCCGCATCACCGCGTCACGGTGATACTTAAAACAAACGCACCCGGGCTCGATCTGCTCGTTACGACGCGTTATGGCCGAGGAGGAGCAGTTAGAGGGGTAATTAAAGACGCCGGCGCCACTTACCCCAAAGAGTTATGACGTCATCCACAACTAAAAGAGCTGATTCTGACTTTCAGCGCCGCCGCGGACAGCAGATTCTGATCGCTGATGACGTCACACTCGCCTGCACGAGGAGCTAGAATTGCGTCATTAGTGTGAAGTTCTTATTAAATGGTGTTAATAAAGTTATTTTGTGGCTTTAGGAAAAGTTTTAGATCGTTTATTTTTCCTTTATGGATCAATATTATCAATAGTGACCATAAATTAGAATTAATACATTACTTATTAAAGTTTCTCTGCGACTAAAAATTTAAAGTGTTCACTTGAAAGTCTTCATAAAGTCTAATAAACATGTATTCCTCAGTTCTTCATGTAAAATAAAGTAATTTATCACAAAAACAAGCTGATTTAGCGAAAACAGAAAAGACAAAAGTGCTTCGACGTCAGCGGGGGTTTCTTTCTCCCAACCTGGCAACCCAGAAGTTAATTTTAAACACCGCTGAGCTATAAGAGACATTTCAGTTTAGAGTCTATTAAAAACAAGACGTTAAGAACATTAAAAAGAAATAAAACATCGGGAGCCGCTAAAAACGAGGCATTAGCGGACAGGAAAATTGCAAATAAAGAATTAAAAAAAAAAAAAAAAACAGATGAAGAATAAATAAACAAAAGCGTTCTGGGTTTATTTGCTGCGGTAAACAGAAGCGCTCTGATGATTAGAGGTTCCGGTCTGATGGACCCGCACCGGTTCTGATTCTGGGGGTTAGGGGTCCGGGTCCCTCCTGACGCACAAAACCCATCAGATACGGTTTTTAAAAAACCCTCATTGACCTACAAGAAGCCCGCGCAGTGATCTGAGGATCTACTTTCTTGATGTTTGGGAAGGTCCAGGAGGAGCTGCGGCCGTTGATGGATTTTTTTTAATAAGATCAGAGTAAAACATCGTTAAATTAAAGTATCCTGCGTGAAATAAATGCGCCCAGAGTTGCTGGTGGAGACAAAACTCCTTCACTAGGTGGTGCTCGGCGGATTTAGTTTTGAAGTCAGTGCTGGTTCATAATTTTAATGAGATTTCTGCTTGGATTTGTAGATTTTTGTGTCTTGAAAAGTTGAAAAGTGATTTTAAAACAACAATTATTATCGATGAAAATACTAAACTGATGTTTTGTGAAGCCCAGATCCCACAGGATCGGCCCAACAGGAGCAGAAAACACCTCAGCCTGGGGTGTAATCCTCCTCCTCATGGACTGACACAACCTCCTGATGACGTCAGCGTGGCGGAAGTTCACGCCTCCTTCCTGCTGTAAGGCTACGGCGAGGTCACGTGGGATCAGCAGGAATCACTTTCTTTTTTTTGTAATTATTAGATTAGATTAGATTAGATTAGATTAGATTAGATTAGATTAGATCAGACTTTACTGTCATTGCATATTTCAGTGGTACAAGAGGTGCGCTTGTTCCGCCCACCTGGGTGTCCCTCAGGGTTGGACTTCTACTTCAGAGATGGGGGCTGCGGCACCGCTCCATCCCTGCGTGTTTTACCCATCTCGGTGTGAAGTGATATCACGGTGTGGGGGGGGGGGGGGGGTCTGACAGCCACCGATGCCCCCCCCCCTCCCCCTGCTCCTTCCCACCCCGCCCCACCGGGAGCCGAGCGGCGGACGGAGCCACTCAGCGGGCGGAGCGCGGACCGAGAGGATGCCACCAGATTCCCCGCAGGCCCTCCGTGGGACCTCGCTGTGAGTGGACCTGGGGGGGGGGGCGGGGCGGAGGTGTGTTGGGAAGGTGTGTGTGTGTGGGGGGGGTAATGACGTGATCGTTCCGGTTGTAGCGCGAGCTCACGGGGAACCGCGCGCGGAGCGAAAGCAGACCGACCGCAGTTCGGGGGGGTGAACAGGTTGCGTGGATCTCCCCCCGTCAGAGGTAAGACTCCGCGGCTCCGCCGTCAATCCGTCCGCCTGACTGAAAGACCACGAGACCAATCAGTGACGTAACAGCTGATCAATTGATCTCCAGTCGTCGATTCGGGGGAAATCGGGATCTGCGGAAATTAACGATTTTAACCCGCGGGAGGCGGGGGGTGGGGGGGGGTGCGTGGGGTAGACATTAGTTATTGAAACGATAGAACGTGATCGATAAGAGGAGTCAATGCGTTCAGTATTGATTATAGATGAAACTGATTATTGGTATTAATCATCCTAAAATCTATCATTTGTTGTTGTTGTTTTTTTTGTCTTTTTAAATGATTTTTTTTTTTTGGCTGATTTTTTTTCCCTCAGCTTTGACTGACAGGTAACGTGGACCTGAGGGAATGTGAAGTGATTGATTAATTGATTGATTGATTGATTGATTGATTGATTGATTAACTGGGAATGTGAATGAAAGACAAACAAACTGGTGTTTTCTTTCAACCACAGCTGATGTCACACATTTTATTTTGTGTGTGTTTGTTTTATTTTTTTTTCCCAGGGGGCTTTGCAGCACAAACTAGTATGTTATCCCAAAGACTTCTTGTGCAGGTAGGATCACTGTGTATGTGTGTGTATGTCTATGTGTGTGTGTGTGTGTGTGTGTGTGTGTGTTGTGTGTGTGTGTGTGTGTGTGTGTGTGTTGTGTGTGTGTGTGTGTGTGTGTGTGTGCTCACGCCTTCATCCTTTCATCCTCATCATCAGTTCAAACTCTGCTCCAAACACAAACTCGCTTCGTGAAGCCCTCCAAACACAAAAGAGGAGGTGTGCGTTTGTGTCCACGGCGTTTTGGGAGTGTATTCATCCGTTCCCCCCCCCCCGTTTCTCCCACCCATCGGCCGTCTCCTCCACCGGTGGAGGTCTGTCGTGGACGTGGACGCGTTCCTCTCCTCACACGATCAAATGAGTGCTTTCAGAGGCGTTCCGGAGCAGAAAAGTCCCGATTTTCCTACCTGGTTGAAATCTCTCCGTGATGGAAAAATATTGTTAAAGGAAAGAAAGTTGAATAATTGAAACCCCGGGGCTTTAAAATTGCAACGACTCGCCGTGATTTCCAGAGCCAAGCTGAAGGCCACCTCGACGAAATATTCATATCATTATTTAAGAATGGAGACGACGGAATGGAGACCGTTCCTGTCTGAGATGAAGTCAGACTCCAGGAAGTCGTGTGGTCCCGACCCACTCAGGAAACCACAATAAAACTGTATTTAACGGATTTATTGGTGACTTTTAGGAAGCAGATTTATGACATTTCCCTCTTTCCAGAGCGATAGAACAGTATCTCATTGCTCCAGGTGTCGGATTCTTCCTGTAACTTGCAGATGAAGTTGGTTTGTTCTCCTGCCGGGCCCCACCTGGGAGACGGCGCTCTTAATTTCAAACACAAATCATCGGAGCATCATCCCACGTGAAACTTCCTCCAAGCTTTTATTATTTATTTCTTCTTCTTCTTTTTTTTGTAGCTGCTTTCAATTAAGGCTGAAGGTTTGTTTTTTTTCACACTTGTGTGTCTCTGGCGTCGGTACATCTCTGACAGCGACGTTCATTCCCCACAGAGGAGACAAATTAAAGTACAACACTTCTCTGATCTCCTCTTTTCAGCGCGTGAAGAGTTGGAAAAACGGCTAAATATAGTCCTGTGAGAGGTGGGAGGGCGGGGGTGGGGTGGGGGGGTGAGAGCTCTCCTCCTCCCTCAGCAGCTCCGTCATCAGGTCCTGAACCCCAGGGTGATGATGAAGGCTGAACAAAGAGACGGACGTCTAACCAATCCGCTGCCCTGTCACTGAGGGGAGGGGCCAGAGGGAGATGGTGTGTTCAGGTGACGCAGGTTCAAGCGGAAAGAAGGACGTTCTGAACATGAATGAGTGTTTAAAATATTACAACATCCTTCAGCTCCAGGCTCTGATCACTGGATCAAAGTAACCTTCAGAGGAACCGCTACTCAATGGCTCCATTACTGGAGGGAACCAGGAAGTAGATGGTTCCACTATAGAAGGGAACCAGGAAGTAGATGGTTCCACTATAGAAGGGAACCAGGAAGTAGATGGTTCCACTATAGAAGGGAACCAGGAAGTAGATGGTTCCACTACAGGACGGAACCAGGTAGTAGATGGTTCCACTATAGAAGGGAACCAGGAAGTAGATGGTTCCACTATAGAAGGGAACCAGGAAGTAGATGGTTCCACTATAGAAGGGAACCAGGTAGTAGATGGTTCCACTATAGAAGGGAACCAGGTAGTAGATGGTTCCACTATAGAAGGGAACCAGGAAGTAGATGGTTCCACTATAGAAGGGAACCAGGAAGTAGATGGTTCCACTATAGAAGGGAACCAGGAAGTAGATGGTTCCACTATAGAAGGGAACCAGGAAGTAGATGGTTCCACTACAGGACGGAACCAGGTAGTAGATGGTTCCACTATAGAAGGGAACCAGGAAGTAGATGGTTCCACTATAGAAGGGAACCAGGAAGTAGATGGTTCCACTATAGAAGGGAACCAGGAAGTAGATGGTTCCACTATAGAAGGGAACCAGGAAGTAGATGGTTCCACTATAGAAGG
Source organism: Antennarius maculatus (assembly GCA_013358685.1). Classification (NCBI taxonomy): domain Eukaryota; kingdom Metazoa; phylum Chordata; class Actinopteri; order Lophiiformes; family Antennariidae; genus Antennarius; species Antennarius maculatus. The sequence continues at coordinate 18,790,646 of CM023621.1, read as the reverse complement.
GAACCAGGTAGTAGATGGTTCCACTATAGAAGGGAACCAGGTAGTAGATGGTTCCACTATAGAAGGGAACCAGGTAGTAGATGGTTCCACTATAGAAGGGAACCAGGAAGTAGATGGTTCCACTATAGAAGGGAACCAGGAAGTAGATGGTTCCACTCCAGGACGGAACCAGGTAGTAGATGGTTCCACTATAGAAGGGAACCAGGAAGTAGATGGTTCCACTATAGAAGGGAACCAGGTAGTAGATGGTTCCACTACAGGACGGAACCAGGTAGCATTTGGTTCTGCTATAGGAGGAAACCAGGTAGTAGATGGTGCCATCAAAGTAGAACCAAGTACTAGATGGTTCCATTCGGGTGGAACCAGGAACTAGATGGCACCACCTTGAGCCCCCCTCCCTGCAGGTGTGACGTTCACTCAAGTGGGGCCGTTTCTCTTTTCCTTCAGTCAGAACAGGATTTAAATCTATCCTGTGGAATATATTTACATGTCAAATTTATAGTGTGTGTGTGTGTGTGTGTGTGCGTGCGTGTGTGTGTGTGTGTGTGTGTGTGTGCGTGTGTGTGTGCGTGTGTGTGTGTGTGTGTGTTTACTGTGACAGAATCCCCAACAAACAACGGAACGTCTTGTCGTTCGTCTTGCGTTCTCCGGGGCTCGTGTTTCTCTGGAGGATCTCCGGCGTCGCCGCGGTAACGTCACTCTTTACAGACGATCCTCTGTCCTCCCATGAAGACGCGGATCCGTCACTTCCTGTCACTCCGGCTCTCGGATACACTCCGTCAAACCAGAGGCGGCGTTCACCTGGGAGTCGCTCGGTTAATTACCTACAGGAGGATTTGTGTTCCTCTCAAACCGTTGCCCCCCACCCCCACCCTCCCCCCGTCCGGTTCGGCACGTTGTTGTGTGGAACCATCGCTTAAGGGAACCCGACAGGCTCGGATTCCAGCCCCCCAACCTCTGTCACTCGCCGTCTTCGTCTCTCCAGTCTGTTGGAAAGTCTCCGGTCTGAGGTTTCTCCTCGCCGCCCCCCTTTCTAGCGTAATTCAGTCGCATGTTAGTCAAAATCACTTATTTTTGCTACCAGGAGAATCCCATCGGCGCGTCGCTGCTGATCTACATCAGGGGACGATATAATTCCTGCATGAGCGTTCCGGCCGGCGCCGCTCAGTTTTCGGCCTGGAAAAGTCTAAGGAAACGGCGGAAGGAAGTGTCGCGAAGAGTGAAAGGAAATGAAGAGACAAGAGGAGCCTCGTGTCGCTTTCATGGCGTTTATAATTTAGTATGATGATGTCATCGATGATGTCGCCTCCAGCGGGATGCGGAAGGCCGACGCCAGGATGCTCCCTCTATGCTGAGAGGAACCAGCAATTAGATGGTCCCTAAAACCAGGATGGACCTCCAGTTACATCACACGTTCCTCCATCCTTCTTTGGAGACCTCAATGCTGGTGGTTGTGATCCCACATCAGAACCGGACCACAATGCAATGGGGGGGAAGCATTAGAAGAACACATGAGATAAATTCTGGGATGTTCTGGACAAACAGGTCTAGTTCTTCTACGACAGGAACCACAGAACCCCTTCAGGTCCAGTGAAAACGCGTTGAGACCGTTTAGATGAGGAATGGTCTCCGGCCCCCAGAGGCTCATGGGAGTTTTCATCAGCAGTAATGAGAAACGTGTGTTTGACATCTTTTCGTCGTCATTTTAAACGAGACAATTAAATGTCGTCGCTCCGCTGAGAAATATTTGCATGTTTTGGTGAATCGACTCCCAACGGCAAACAGCCGCCGGCGTCGTCATGACGACAGATCTGCTGAAAACGAGTCAATGAGCCAACGAAACACGACGACGTGAAAGGTTACCGCACACAGGCGTTCGAGGCTACGTGTTTGACGCTATGTGATATAGGCTACGTGTTCGAGGCTACATGTTTGAGGCTATGTGATATAGGCTACGTGTTCGAGGCTACATGTTTGAGGCTATGTGACATACACTACGTGTTTGAGGCTACGTGTTTGAGGCTATGTGATATAGGCTACGTGTTCGAGGCTACATGTTTGAGGCTATGTGATATAGGCTACGTGTTAGAGGCTACATGTTTGAGGCTATGTGACATACACTACGTGTTAGAGGCTACGTGTTTGAGGCTATGTGATATAGGCTACGTGTTCGAGGCTACATGTTTGAGGCTATGTGACATACACTACGTGTTCGAGGCTACGTGTTTGAGGCTATGTGATATAGGCTACGTGTTCGAGGCTACATGTTTGAGGCTATGTGACATACACTACGTGTTTGAGGCTACTTGTTTGAGGCTATGTGATATAGGCTACGTGTTCGAGGCTACGTGTTTGAGGCTATGTGATATAGGCTACGTGTTCGAGGCTACATGTTTGAGGCTATGTGACATACACTACGTGTTCGAGGCTACGTGTTTGAGGCTATGTGATATAGGCTACGTGTTCGAGGCTACATGTTTGAGGCTATGTGACATACACTACGTGTTTGAGGCTACGTGTTTGAGGCTATGTGATATAGGCGTGTTCGAGGCTATGCGTTTGAGGCTATGTGATATAGGCTACGTGTTAGAGGCTACATGTTTGAGGCTATGTGATATAGGCTACGTGTTCGAGGCTAAGTGTTTGAGGCTATGTGATATAGGCTACGTGTTCGAGGCTACATGTTTGACGCTATGTGATATAGGCTACGTGTTCGAGGCTACATGTTTGAGGCTATGTGATATAGGCTACGTGTTTGAGGCTATGTGAATGAGGTTACATGTTTGAGGCTACATGTTTGAGGCTATGTGTTTGAGGCTATGTGTTTGAGTGTATGAGGCTACATATTTGATGCTATGTGACATACACTACGTGTTTAAGGCTATGTGTTTGAGGCTACATGTTTGAGGCTACATGATATAGGCTACACGTTTGAGGCTACATGTTTGAGGCTATGTGATATAGGCTACACGTTTGAGGCTCCATGTTTGAGGCTACATGTTCGAGGCTACATCTTTGAGGCTACGTGATATAGGCTATGTGTTTGAGGCTACGTGTTGGGGGCCACATGTTTGAGGCTACGTGTTTGAGGTGACATGTTTGAGGCTATGAGTTTGAGGCTATGTAAATGAGACTACATGTTTGAGGCTACGTGATTGAGTGATTGAGGCTATGTTTTTGAGGCTACATGTTTTAAACTACGTGTTTGAGGCTATGCAGCGCGAGGAGGTGATGACATGTACAGCTTTGTGTTCATTTCCTTTGTGTCGATCAGAACGGGGTTTTTTTTGTCTACTGGATGTGTTTGTACATTTATTTATCCTCCATCACGTCTGTTGCCACGTCTGTGCGTCGTGTTTCTGGATGCTGCACGATGACAGAATCAGTTTTAGTATGCTGGAACCGTCCTGCACACATGCATGTGACATATTGTCCACACGGTGATTGTGTGCAGGAGGTGGTGGTGGTGGGGGGGCTGCATTCATTAAGCTGTTCGCCACCTTCACACCTTCAGATCCTGCATTTGAGATTCATCTGGTGAGGGTGTGAAGTTTTAAATTTAGCGTTCACCCAACATCTCATACCTGAAACAACTCGAGGAGTTGATTAATTGTTAGCTGTGAGCTTAAATATCCTTGATTTTTTCTGCACCTCTTTGTTTTCCTGCAGGAGCGCCGTTGAGACGACGACCCGGCGGGCCTGTCATGGTTTCCTGCGTCCTCCATCTCTGCATCTCCCGCCGTCTTTTAATGTGAGCCTCCTATTTTTCCAGGAAGCGACGTGTCGTTCGCCTCGAGAACAGAGACGATGATGTTGATCGACTGAAGAAACACTCCAGCGTTCAGGATCGTGGTGGATTTATGTTAGTTTGTAGTGGAGAGGAAGGATAATTCCTGGTTTTCAGGGGTTAATTCGGCCAGATTTTCCTCGGGTCACAGTTAGCTTCTGTTAGCCTTCAGGATTTGTTTTGTGTATTTTTCGGCACTAAAATTAAGTAGATATTCTTCACATTAATGCAAACTAACGTCCGGAACCTCAAATTTTAAAATTACTGCTTTAATTTACTTGGTTTTTTGTAGTTTCCTGTATTATAAGTTACCATGTTTGGACCACAGTTGCCATATTTTAGTTTAAATCCCATCCTGTGTACCAGCAGTTATGTTAATGCTACACAGGACATCACTATGCTGAATATTCTTTTGTTTTCCTTCCTCTTCTTCCCTCGTCCGCCTTCCCTGCGAAGGGTTTAATGGAGAGCTGGTCGAATGTCAGCGGGAACGATCGTTATATCCGGAGGAATTCTCGCCGGAGTGATTCTGCTGTGCATCGTAGCGGTGTTGTGTTACTGCAGACTCCAGGTGCGTCAGCCGACAACGCCTTTCAGTCGTTTTACAGCTAGGAAAAAACAAACAAACAAAAAAAAATCTGTTCAACTTTATCCTTTTTTCTTCTTTTGAAGAATAAAGGGAGGAGAAAAGAATGAATATTTTGCTAATATCTATGAATTAATCAGTGTGTGTCGTAATCACGCTGAAATGTGTGTGTGTTAGTGTTCCGCAGCTCATTACCATGGTTAGCGTGTTAGCTTAGCGTGAAGCGTCGGGTGACAGAGGTCATAAAACTCCAGGGGTATTGTGTGTTTTCAAGCCGGGCCTTCGCAGCAGAGAGCTTTTGTTCTCGGGACAAAGCGCCGTCTGATGTAATGCGCTTCGCGTCCGGAGGGACGCTTCGGGGTCTGCGGAGGCGTGAGGATAATGGAGCGCTAGGAACAATAGGCCCCTCCCACTGGAAGCAAACCTCCGACGCTCCTCGAAGCTCATCGACGAGCGTGTTTTTACTCCGTTCAATTAAAACGCAGCACAAAACAAAAACGGGGGGAGGAGGTGGGGGGGATGTTTGAATTTATGTGTTTTTGGACGTAGCATCAACTCGCTAACGGCCTCCCCGCTCCTGCTACGCTAAAACATTAGCATCGATCTTGTGATGTAAGCGCCGGATTTAAACGAGCTTCATTTCCACACGGCGTTCTGTAATGGGTTCCGTGTTTTTTGGAGCGGTATTAACCCCTTCACCTCCTGATGTGTCCCTGCAGTATTACTGCTGTAAGAAGAGCGAATCCGAGGTGGACGTGGGCTCGGCGGCGGCGGGACCCGACCCGCTCTCTCACTTCCCCTGCAACGCCTGCAACGCCCTGGCCATGGACGGGACGGCCATCAGCCCCGTTTCCCTGGACCAGCTGGACACGGGTTCGCGCCCCGACCGCTGCCCCACCTGTTCCCCGTTCTCCGTCCGATCGGGACTCTCAGACGGCGTCCTCAACGGCGGGGAGAGGCTGGGCTTCCACACCTACTACGAGAACCCGTCGGTGCCCCTCCCGCTGTCCGCCGCCCCCCAGGGTTACTACAGTGCACCGGATGTGTTCCCGCCCCCGCCACGCCCCTACAGCACCCAGGTGTGACCCCCCCCACCATCGCAGCACAAAGACGCCAGGCGTGACCACATCCAGCACACCTCGCTTCTGTTTGGGGACGGGCGATTACATCACACCCACGTTTCTGCACATGCTCACTTCCCGCCACAGATACCAGACTGGATCAATCCTGGGGGGTGAGGGAGGGGGGGGGCCTTCGCGTGGGGAACAGAATCTCCCAGACGACGCCCACGAGTGGCCCCAAAATCGTTTTAACTGCCGGCGGCGTTCTGCAAGAACTCCAGCGCTTCACACGGGGAAGAACTTCCCAGGAGGAGCCGTGTCTGAAGGGGACGGCCGATGGATGACACAATCCTTCTTTTTCAGTGTTTAAACTGATTTTTAAGTGTTTTATTCTCACAAAAACCAAACAAGTCAGAAGAAATGTGTAATTTAGAAAAATAGGAATGTCGAATTTTAACTTCTATATTTATGAAATATTCATTTAATGTGTAATAACTCCATTCTCCATATATGGTGTGTGCTTTGCATGTACAGTTCATTCATATTCTAATGGATTCATTCTAATAAGTCAACAAAACTTTATTTATACTTACAGAATTAAGTATTTTAGAACCTTTAGTAAAACATCTAGAATAGACGTTTCTGACATCTCAGACGTTATCAGACAATCCTCCAATCAGAGGCGAGTCTGTTATTGATCACATGTGTTATTGGTGTTTGGTGTGAATGTATCTGGTCACATGATCCAACAGGAAGCAGCTCACCTTTCTGTTCCTGCTTCCTGTACATGAGGGCTAACTGTTTTTTTATTGGCTGTCGTTTTCCGGCCTACAGATGATTGGACGTCTTCATTTATCAGTTCTTTTCTGGTTAATTGTAATGTCGCGTCGACATTTTGGATTTTGTATCTGGTACGACGTTTTATCAGCTCTGCAGTAACTCGATGTTTATGCCTGCGTCTGTATATTATTGTTGTTTTTGTGAGGGATATCAGGGCTTCAGTGTTTTCAAGTATTTCTGACAAATAGAAACCGACAGAGGAACGAAATGAGACTGAAATAGAAAACGTTCCTTTCAAAAGTTAGATACGATGTGAAAATGGTGAGTATATATTTGAATATATCAAGTAGAGAATGTTATTATTTAAATTTCGTATAGAAGATGTTTAATCTGCATATCGTCACTTTTAACACTGAGAATCGTCGTTTCCTGTCGGTCACTCCATGGGTTTAAAAAATGCACTTTTAGTGTTTATGTGCGTTTTTAAATCCATGTATTGTTGAATGAGACATCGTTTATTGTTGTTCACTTTTCACGCAGCCAGCGTGCTGACTCATCAGTTTTTTTTTTACGCTCATCGGTTTCGTGATCAATTTGTTGCGTCTGTCAGAAAACTATTTTTTTCCGAAATATTTGTGTATGAAACGAAAGTTTTGGTAAATTCTGACACTGTTAGAAAAATTCACATAATGTCACAAGATGTTCCCCTTTTTTTTTTTTTTTTTTTTTTTTTTTTTTTGTGTGTGTTTGAGGAGGAATAAATGATTGTTTCTTCCTGGACTTTTTTTTTTTTTTTTCTTGTTCACTTTTCAGTGTCGAAATCCAATTCGGAAAAACTGAAGAACATAAATAGAAAAAGAAACGAAAACTCAAAACGGGAAGTGAAAGTTGGATGGAACTGAACCAGAACAGTAAATGAAAGAAGACAATGATTAACTGACGAGGGGGGGGCGGGGTTTAAGGTGGGTGTGGCTGATGTGGGCGGAGCATCCAGATCTCTTTTCGCTGGCTTCACCTGCTCAACCCGTCGGGCTACTCCACCCGGGACAATAATAGACGGATGTGGCACAATCTGCCCCACCACCACCCCACCCCGCCTGGGGGTAAATGTCACAAATACCTGAGCAGTGATTCCAGAGCCGTCCTACAGGTTCACGCCGCCTCTGCACCAATCAGAGCGCAGGAAAATGTAAAATATGCACCATATAAATATTCGAACATGTGTTTGTTACGGCTCCCCTTTGTCGGGACGTAAAAGTGTGTGTGCAAGAGAAAGAAAAGGTGAGACGATGGGAAAGGTGAGGACTGCAGTGGGCGTGTCACACACACACACACACACACACACACACACACAGGTGTATAAACCTGTTTAGGCGGGTGTTAGATGTCGATCCTCTCTCTTATCTGTGAGACTTTCTCTCCGGACTTTGATCGCTCTCACTCAGCTGCATCGTCCCGAGTCAAAACACTGATGAGGTTCTGACTCCCTGCTGCTGGATTAACTCAGATTACGACGGTTGTTTTGGGTTTTTTTTTTTTTTTGTCGCGTCCGTGGAGGCGAGTGTCTTGGACAACATGATGGAGGAAGTGTCGGACATGATGGCGTACGACAGCAGCGCCATGGAGCAGATGAGCGAAGAGGAGATTTTGGCTTGTCTGGTGTCTGAAACAGGACCTGGATTGACAGTAAGGCTCAAATTACACCAGATTACACCGGATTAACGCAGATTAAACAGTCATTGTAGATAGAAACAGCAACTACCACCAGTAATTAGACTTCATAAGGTTATCATTTGCACTCAGGTTGACATTTTTTCCTTAAATTAAATTGTGAATTTGCTTGAAAAGACTTTTTTTTTTACTTCCTTCCTTCACACTGGAACACAGACACACCCCTCTACTTGACAAACAAATCAAACCTGATCACTGCTTTTAAAATGCAGATTGATCATTTAAGATATGAGATCAATAAATGCAAATTCTTCAAGCATCTTGATTCCCGAATCTGCCTTCAGATCCCACCAAGGAAAGCCCGTCAGACGGAGATCCGCCTCCAGATAATGGTTGATGATGAAGACCCTTTGGACAAATACCAGGTTATAATTTTTTACATTTTCAAAGTAGCCATAAATTAAATTCCTGCTTTGATTCCTGATGGATTTTTCTGATTTTTTTATTTTATTTTTTTGCAGAAGGAGAACCAGCGTCTGCAGCAGGCCAGCCTCCGTCTGGAGCAGGAGAACGACAACCTGGCTCACCGGCTGATCACCAGCAAGGTGGCTCTGAGGAAAGCTCTGGACAAGGTGAGATTTAAACGGCGTCTCAGGAGTCAAACGCTTCATAAAGCGAAGATGTTTCCAGCGATAGAAAGAAAAAATCCCAGGAAGTCTTTGGTTTCCTTCCAGGCGGAGGACCGAGTGGACGAACTCTCCTCCGACCTTCTGCAGGCCAGATACCGGCTGCTGGCCACGGAGGAGATGAAGAAGAGCACAGAGGAGGAGTCTGCAATGGTAAGAGCTTTTCATCACCAGGTTATTATGGGATGGATGCAAAACGGGTGAACAATCTGTCCTCGTCTCGCAGCTGAAGGAAGTGTTTCGGAGGGAGCTGGAAAAGGCGGAGGTGGAGGCCAGGAGGTCGTCGGTCATCGTCGCCGAGTACAAACAGGTGATTTTTGGTCTTCATCCCTCCTTCATTAAGGGCATCCTGATGATGATGTGCTTGATGATGATGATGATGATGATGATGATGAAGAAGATGATGCTTTCTCCTCCTCAGATCTGCTCCCAGCTGACGAACCGTCTGGAAAAGCAGCAGACCGCCCACAAAGAGGAAGTGGACTCGTTGAAGGTGAGGAAAGACTCTCATCCGTCTCCTCCTGACATCGATGGACCTCTTCATCGTCTCTCCTCATCCTCCCTCTTCAGAGCACCATCAGCGTTTGTTCTCGCTGTCGATGCGCCGTGGATTCAGTGGAATCCGCTACGGCTCAGGAAGGGACGGCCAAACCGAGCCGCGAGCAGAGGAGAGATCAGCAGGAGAAGGAGGCCCTGAAGATCCAGATCAGGAAGCTGGAGAAGGGATTAGCTCAGACCAAACTGCAGATGGTGGAGGCCAACTGCAAGATCCAGGTGAGACGGAAGCTGATTGAGTTACTGGTTTTAGCAGAGGTGAAGATCTGAACGTCATCGGCATAACGGGGATATTTCAAAGAAAAAGCACACGAAAGGGAAATTGCATGGGCCCGAGAATCATCCCGTGTGGGACTCCACCCAATTAGAAGACATCTGATGACCGAAACCAGCGTCAAAATGTCTAGGAGTCACATCCGAATGAGACGTTCACTGGAAATACCCCCCAAAAAAGTATTTTCTTGCAACTATCTAAAAAACTTGACTATGTTTTAAACTAACTAACTTGGTTTTAAACTACATAGTTTCTGAACTAACTAACTAAATCAATAGGTTTTGAACAAATTAGGTTCTAGACTAACGATGTTTTTATAATAAGTTTTTAACTCACTAGGTTTGGAACTAACTTGGTTTTGAATTATTACCTAACATAAACATTGTATTTATATTTATTTATTATTTCTGTTTATTTTTTTATGCTTACAACGTTTATGTTTACACTGTATGTTTGCACTTTTACCCTTTTACACTTATCATGCTTTATGTGCTTTCAATTGTCCCTCGGGGACAAATAAAGTTTTTTGAATTGAATTGAATTAACATAATCCATGTATTTAAATATATATATATATATATATATATATTCAATTCTAGAGTAGTAATATTTAAAGTACATCATTCATTAATTTTCGCTGCTCCATCCTCCTCCTACAGGAGCTGGAGCACCAGAAAGGAATCCTGGCCAACGATCTGCAGGAAGCAAAGAACAGCTGGATCAGCAAAGCCTTCACCTCCCTGCGGCCCTCCGGGGGTGGGGGGCTCCACGGCATCAGCATGCACAGAGAAGGAGCCCCCACCACCTTGGGCTGGAACCTCCACGGCGGCTCCTTCTCCGGATGGAGCATCAAGAAGACGTCGTGGCCTCACAGAGACGATGAAGACGCGTGATTTAACGCGTCAGCTGCTGTTCTCAAGGTTGTCCGCTAGAGGCCGCTAGAGCTCAGAAGAGGGGGCGCCAACAGGTGCTGCCGGCTCTGGTCTCACCTGTGTGTTAAATAAGTGTTGTAAATAAACATTTTTATACGTAATCCCTTCATCTGGTGATAATTTAAATGAAAAATATTCACCTTGCGCTTGGCAGCAGCGCCTTTCTTTTCCCCTATGACGCAAGGAAACCGTGAGAAGTGACGTAAGAGGCGGGCTTTCCTGCGATCCACCACGTTCCCTGTTCCTCTTTCACTTCGATCAGGGCGGCTTTTAAAGCTTGCGACCAGCTGCTGCCGCTCCTCAGCCATCTCTGTTAATCGTCTGTGAACTTTGACATGCAGACAGAGGAGAGGAGTCTTACGTAACGAACCGTCTGCAGGATTTTTTGCATAGCTACTCAGACGAACCCGCAGCTTATTGGTGATACTTTGCTGCTATGATGGTTGGCGGTGTGTGCGGTGTGTGCGGTGTGTGCGGTGTGTGCGTCGTTGCGGTGCTGCTCGTGTGCGTCGCTGGAGGCCGGACGTCAGGAAGTGAGTCCCAACCAACACGACAAGTGTTGAGATGATTTCTCAAAACCCCTCTAATGGACTTTTAGCATCTTGTTTCTACACCTGATGACGTCACACCTCCTTTTGTTTCCATCTCTTCATCAGTTTTCTTCCTCCTCCTCCTCTTTTCAGCTCATTTATTGATCTCCATCGCCGGCATCTGTTGTGGTTTAGATAAAATAGATTCGATTTTTTTTTTTTTTTTTTTTTTTTTTACGATTGAGCGCGTGAGCTCCATCCATCACATCTATCAATAATGTGTAAATTCTGGTTGCCATGGCACCGTCAGAGAGACGCCAAGAAGAAATCTGCTGTTGGATTTTTCCTTTGAATGGTTTGATCCATGTTTTCGGGTTTTACGCACAACTTTTTTTTACTTTTTCTTTTATGCAGACGTCACGTGGTCTTTATTCATTCACGAGACACAAACAAGATTTATGGAATGATTAAAAAATGAACGACATTAAGCGTATTAAAACACTAAAACGCGTCTTCTCCTCCCTGCAGCTCCTCCGGGGACTCTGGCGGTGAGCTGCTGGTGCGCCAGCTACCCCAACGTGACGCTCTGCTCCTGGGCCGAACCCCCCCACGCACCCCCGACCCGTTACATCGCCACCTACAGGTAACCTAACGAACCTCACACCGGTGCTCCACTTCCGCCTCACAGCTGACCCACCTTCCTTTATTCCGTCCTTTAACAGCGAGAGACGCGCACATCCGGTCGCCAGGCAGTGTCGGCTCATCCCGCCGGGATCCTCATCCTCGATCCTGACGTCATCATCATCATCATCATCATCATCATCATCATCATCATCATCATCTGAGCGGGTACCGGTTCTGTATTCGCCCTTTTAGGTGATGCACAGTGACGTGGATGTGGAACACTGAAATGACCACCCTCTCGTGTGTGTGTGTGTGTGTGTGTGCGTGCAGGTCTGGCACTGTCACCTGCCCTACCTGAAGATTCTGACCGATTACATCATCAATGTCACGGCGGTCCACGCTGGGGGGAGCAGCTCCCACCTGTCCAGCTTCGCGCTGGAGGAAATAGGTGAAGCAGAAACTGTAAATTCCAGGAATTGGTCACGTGACATGTCATGTGACGATGATGATGACGAGGCGTTTGACTGTTTCCCTTTTTTTTTTTTTTCTTTGGACTTTCTGGCTGTAGTGAAACCAGATCCTCCCGTAGACGTCCGGGTTTCCCCTTCGGGTGTCAGGAATCTGCTGGTGGAGTGGTCGCCCCCTCCCACGTGGGCAAACCTGGACATCCTCCCCCTAAAATACCAGGTTCAGTACCGGTGGAGCAGCAGGGGAACCCCGAACTCTGTCCATGTAAGGATCGGTTCCATCAACACGGGAAGCGAGGGGAATTTAAAACATGGAAGTAAAAAAAATATGTTTTAAGGCAACCGCAATAATCACAGCGTCCAAAACTGGAATTTTATTATTATTATTATCATTATTATTATTATTATTATTATTATTATTATTATTATTATTATTTTGAATTTATTTGCATTATTATATACTTATAATGTTACATTATTATTAATAATATTATTACAATTAATAATTAAAATTTTAATTACTGTTGTTGTTTTAGTATTACATTATTTTATTACTATTTGTAACAGCAATATTATTTATTTGCATTATTACATTTGCATCTTTATTTGCATTATTATTATTATTATTATTATTATTATTATTATTATTATTATTATTATTATTATTATTATTATTATTATATACCTATAATGTACTGATATTTTAATTCATTTATTATTAGTCTTATTATTATGAATAATTGGCAGTTTTTCTCCAGCTGAGCCAGGTTGGTTTTTTGGTTGTTTCCTCACATGTAATGTCCTAAACGGCTCCCATCCTGTGGCCCCTTCCTTCAGATTGGCCCCCTGGAGATGACCTCGGTGGAGCTGAAGGGTCTGACCCGGGGCCGACCCTACCTGTTCCAGGTGTGCGCCAAGGAGCTGCTGGATCTGGGCGAATGCAGCGACTGGAGCTCGGCTGTGGAAATCACCATCCCCAAAACCAAACTGTGACTCCCTGCTGGGGGGTTTTATTTGCACAAACGATGCCACAGATAATTATTGCGATTTTATTTTATTTATAAATGAATAAAAGTGTGTTTTCTGTACAAGGCTTGGTTGTGTTTGTCTTTGGAGTGTTAGTAGGAAACCTTTTGACCCCATCAGTCGGCTACATCCACCACCAGGGGCATGACAAACTCAGAGTGTCTGACCCCCATGGAGAAGGATGGGGGCCTCCGGAGGTGCATGTGGGACTTCTCCGGGTTGTAAGCGCCCGGACCGGGATTAGCAGAGGTGTAATTGGGCCTCTTGGTCCGGCTCTGCATGGTGAAGGAGGGCTGGCGCTGGCGGTACACGTCCGGGTTGATGGTGCTGTATTTGGCCGGGCCGGGGCTCATGGAGAGGTCCTCGGACGGGGCGCCGACGCTCCTCCGGCTGGAGAGGCTGAAGCTGGCGCTGGAGGGTTTGTGAGGAACCTGGCAACCCAGGAGGTTCGGAAGGCTGTAGCTGGACCGTAGAAGAAGAAACACACGAATCACAGCTTTTCCAGCAAAATTAACACAAATATTGGATATGATTAGTGAAAATTAATGAAAAAAAAAAAAGGAAAAGAGTATTTGATGTAATTAATTTCCCAGGAGGTTGAAACAATCGTTTTTGGTGGACGGCGGCCCGGATGCGTCAATTTCCGCAACTTGGCAACTTGAAGCTATCGCTCACGACAGCAAACAGCGTTTTACGGCATTTAATCATGCTCAGATTTACGGCACCTGTAGCAGGTTGGAATGTCGGGTGTTTATTTACAGCTATATGAAATGAAAATCTTAAAATGTTTGCCGTAAGACGTTTGACGACGCCGGATGTCCCGTGAAGCCCACCTGTTGTGTGTGTGTGTGTGTGTGTGTGTGTGTGTGTGTGTGTGTGTGTGTGTGTGTGTGTGTGTGTGTGTGTGTGTGTGTGTGTGTGTGTGTGTGTGGAGGGGTGGAGGGGTGGAGGGAACCATCTTGTCCTGACAGCAACTCTTTGGTCGACACCAGTTCGTTTACTGCCTCCACAAACCGGACCGGAACCGGAAACCACCGGCGATACAGGTAACTAGTGACGGTAACCAGCTGTCTGCTGGTAGTTAAGTGACTTTGTTCTCCAGACATCAGCTGACTAATAGTTCCTGTGACGTCACACTACGTTAAACACCTTAATGTCGTCAAGGTTCAGACTGGGAAACTGAGACAGGAGTTTATTTTCACTGCAGGTTAAACTGGTTCCCAGTTCTCTGATATAAACGGGACCTGTGTGGGCCCCCTTCACCCTGAGAGGAGACCGAGGAGGTGATGAGGAGGAGGAGGAAGAGCAGGTACTGTACTATAGGTCAGCGTCATCGATCCTGTGCTGCCCAGCAGCATTAACGTTTAAGTAGTTTTAAATAATTTTAATTAAATAATGCTATTGAATACTCTTTTTTTTTTTTTTTTAATGGTCTTTTTAAATTGACATTTTGACTGCGAAACGTCCACATCGTTTGTGAATTTGAACGTGAGCTCGTTCAGTTAATGGTTGTGAACTCTGAATGAACCAGTTTAGAGTTCACAACGACATACGACACGTGTCATCTCTTCTCATGGAATGTCATGTCATCTCGTGTCATCTAATTTCATGTCGTATAATCTCATGGCATCTCATCTCATGTAATTTTATCTCATGGCATCTCATCTTTTCTAATTTCATCTCATGTCATTTAATCTCATGGCATCTGATTTCTAAATGTTATCTCATGTCATCTCTTGTCATCTAATCTCATGTCATCTAATCTCATGTCATCTAATCTCATATCTATTCTCATATCATCTATTCTCATATCATCTAATCTCATTACATCTAATTTCATGTCATCTAATCTCATGTCATCTCTTCTCATGTCATCTAATCTCATTACATCTAATTTCATGTCATCTAATCTCATGTCATCTCTTCTCATATCATCCTATCTCATGTCATCAATGCGTTGTGAATCTCAAGCGGTCGGTGTTAACCTGTCGTTTCACCTATTTGGCGCCGGGACCGGATCCACTGAGCGATATCTGGTTCGAGCACTAATCGTGTAGCAGGGGGGTCTTTGGTGGGCGTTGAGCGGCGGGGCTTTCTCTGGGCTGTAGGCCCCGGGCCCCGGGGTCTGGAAGAACTCCCCTGTGAACAGGAAGAGAAATCAGTCGCTCAGTTTTAATGTAAAATTAAAATAGATTATATACGCTGCTTCTTCTTCTTCTTGTACTACTTCTTCTTCTGTTGTTAAATACGTCTCAGAACTCAGAGCAACACCTCTACGAGACTTATTTTGTTTAGCTAATGGTCCAAAGGTGTTGGAAATAAAACGATTAAAATGATTAACGGGAAAAGAAGTGAAATCTGGAGCTTGAAAACAAACAAAAAAAAGAAATAAAATCTTTTATAAAATGTGTTCATGCGTCTGTGTCTCCTCCTCCTGAAGCAGGTGGGGCAGACTATCCCTAACCCCACCTTTAATCGCCGTTCGCCTCCCCCGGCCCAGAATGGAGTAGGATGGCGTCTCCATCCGGCCGAAGCGGGTGAGCTTAGCGTCGACGCGGTACCGCGGTCCCGGGCTGGAGTCCACAGAGACCACTGCAAAAAAACAACACAATCAGAACGTCGTCCTCCAGACGGTGGCGGGGGGAGGGAGGGGGGGGGGGGGGGGGCGTCGAGGGGGTGTCGGGACTCACTGGCGCTGCTCAGACGGCTGTGGAAGGAGTAGGCCGGGCTGCTGGGTTTGGTGAAGTCATGGTTGATGTATCCGACTGTAGGGGGCAGCGCGTAGCGTCCGGGGCCCGGGCCTGACGAAGAGGAGGAGGAGGGGGACGGTGATGAGAATGATGCAACAGATTGGGCTCCCGACGCCGGCTGGCTCCGGTTCTATGCTTCCTGATGACTTCCATATGGAGCGCTTCAACATACTCTGTACGCTTCAGCGTTTAGACCGAGCCGATTCTAAACAAAGCACAAGTCTCAAAGACGTGCGGAGTGATGGCGGCAGAATCTGATAGCAAAGGCAGCTCAAATCTAATGTAATCCATATGGACACACACACACACACACACACACACACACACACACACACACACACACACACACACAGGCATACCTCTTTCTCTAGCAGAGATTATCGGCCGTTTCTTCTCCACCTCCTGCATCCTCCTCCAACCTCGTCTTCTTGTCTGTCTTCCTACTCTCCTTCACTTCAGGCACTTCCTTTACGTGTGTGTGTGTGTGTGTGTGTGTGTGTGTGTGTGTGTGAGTGAGTGTGCAGGTGATCAGCCTCCTGGGCTGAATTATAAATGACTGTGAGGTGAAGAAATCCTATCTTGACCAGAGCTCTGGATCCGCCCCAACCTCCTTTTTCTGGACGTCCCCCTCAGGACACAAATCTCCATGGAAACCACTTCATTATTTTATCAAAGAGCTGAATCCGCACTTTTTTCTTCTGCTCTCATTGTGCAGTGAAGACTCACAGGTCCTCTTTAAAACCACCAGGAAGCTCTCTGTGAGCCGTTGTGGTGAATCAGCTGCTCCATGGCACCCCCTGTGGTGACGCCACTTTACTCCGATCTGCCTCGTCCCAAAAATCTGGAGCTCCATATAATTCCCACATCTGGGAAAAGGAATCCAAGATAAGGGAATTACGATCATCTTTCTTGTTGGATTATCTTCACCACCTGTAGGGGGCAGCATCGTGTCTCCACTCCCCTCTTATTACCCCAGATACGGATTGAACCGTCTTTTTTTTAAATATTGTTTGTCTTGTATTTACTTTATTTCATGATGAGCAAACAAACGTGGGAGGTCACATGACTTCCTCCTCGTCTCGTCCACCACATCGATCGATGTTCCCCTGTCTCCCAGGGTAGCAACCAGGCTAAACTGGCGTTAAAGAGATGAATACGAAGGTATTTGTGTTCGTTATGAGGACGCCCTGCTGAGGTAACTAACGCCTGGAGAACAAGCGGTGACTAAGTGACAGGCTGGTTAAATATTGAGCACCGGTAGATGGAGACTAGTAATAAGAGTCTGAGTCAGGAAACACAACCAGTGTCTAAAGTTCCCTCCGCTGTGCAGTGAGACGGAACTCAGGGGGGGTCCAGATTGAGGTGCAGATTACGCCTCTGTGTCAGCAGCGTCTGTAGGCACGGGCAGGGACCAAAAGATAAAACGCAAAACCTCCACCAACCGTAAAACCCAACCGTCCCATAAGGTGTCATGAAAATGTCTCTTCTTCTTTTTCAACAGATTTAGAGGATTGTGTAGCTGGATTGAGTTGTTTCCTGTTACCATGGAAACAGTTTTTCCTTCGAGATTTTAAAAAATGTTCTTCGGTCACACGCTTTTGAAAAAGAATCGACCGAAAACATTACAGTGTCCATGCCAGGCCTGTAGGTGGCAGTGTAAATAGATAGTAAAGGTCCAGTAAATTGGCATTAGAGGGGCTTGTAATCAGCGCCTTGAACGCCACAAATGGACACACCCATCATCTTTGTCGCCATGGTAACATGTGAGAATTAAAATGACTGCGCCCACCTGTCGTATTTATTTTTAAGAGTGAATATGGGAAAATTCAACGAAACATTTCAGCAGCGTTTCTGACAACACTTTTATAGAACAAACATCAGAGATAAACAGCTTCAGTCATCGGTACTTCTTTACTAACTAAACATAACTTAAGAAATAAAACATAACTTTATACAGTTTTAAATATGCTGGTACAATTCCGTACAAAAATAAAGGCAGTGAAAGGTCTCCGCAGACAAACACCATCAGTCGTGTCGCCGGACGCCGGGGGAACCTGTTTGGCACATCATCCACACACAACAACGCGTCAATTACAAATACTGAGAAATATCGTGTTACTTTTTACATCAGGACCACAGTGGGAGCTTCCATGATTGCTGAGCAGCCACTAGATGGCGCTTTGGATCCACAGGAGGCGCTCAAAAACAAAATAAAAGAAAAAAAAAAGAAGAAGGAATACTTTTGATGCTCGGGCAACGCTTTTTAGCTTCAATCTGCTTCGATCAGCTCGACCCGAGTTACCCATGCTACATCGTCCTTTGTGAAAGCAGAAGAATCCACGTCGTTGCTTCCGGGATGTTGGATCCATTTTATTCCCTTCCGGTTTGCAGTGTTCCAAAAATAAAGAAATGCTGATTGGAAAAGAGGAATGAAAGAAGAAAATCCCACAATTCCTCAGCGGATGTCCAGAGCAAAGTGTCCCATATAAGAATTACAATCTGTCTCTTCTTTGACAAAAACACACTCTTTTCTCGACTGTCTTTCTGTAGCGTCTGCTAGGATTTATCCCCTTGGAGAACCTGGATTAAAACACACAACCCGTTTATAATCCGCATCCTTCAGCGCGGCGTGGGATTCCGGTGCATTGGTGCGTCCCTGCGTTCGTGATGCTTACCTACCTGGTTGCGAGCTTTGTGAGATTTCTGCATCAGCACCCTCCACTGGTCGTACATCTTCATGGACATGCTGCTGCAGCCGTAGGCGTTTTTCCGCACCCAGCCGAAGAACTGCTTCAGCTCCCGCCGGAGGGTGGAGTTCGAGTCGGCGCTGGACTTGGAGTCGCAAGAACCCGACATCAAGCGCTCTACGGGGGAGGGGGAGGAGTTATGACATCATTAGACCAGAAATACCAACGTAGCATGGAGTCAGTTGGGTAACTTTATGTTTTTTGGTTGTTGAGACCAAAGTGGAGCTAACAGATGGTCAGGAATGCCACATGCTGATGCTACAGCTATTACATTTTCTTATCTTCTCTGTACTGCCCCCCAATTGCAGAATATGGCGCTACTTCACATCAGACAAACCTCAAAAACGAGCGATTGCCCAAGTCGGCCACTTTTGCCAACATTCCTGGTTTCTTCTGGGAAATCTTTAAAGGAAAATTTTATAGTTTTACAACTGGTGTTTTATTTAAAGTTTGTCCGTCATTCTTCATATTTTCCTCCATGACTTTAATTGTTTGAATCTTGAGAAGACGACAGTCATAAGTAGCCACAACTTTACAGCCTCTGGTCGGGCGTAGAGCTGAGTCACGTTGAGTTCAGGCGCTCTGAAGCCCTTTTGTGTTGCAACTCAGACTTTACATGTTTGGTTTGGCTGCACTTCCCCACTTTGATTTTATTTGACTGATGCATCTGCCGTAAATAAACGTGCCAACGCGAAACAGACTGGAAGAAGGGTGAAACATCATCATCATCTTCGTCTTCTGTGAGGCCGCCAGTTTCCAGCAGCGGGGTGCGAGGCCCGTCGTGATGTAAAACAAATTTTATTGGGAGAAATTGCCTCTTAAAGTGGAGAAAAAGGCCTCGAAGAGGAAAAAAGTCAATTTAGACCTTTGAGTTTGTGCGTCCGTGTGTGTGTGTGTGTGTGTGTGTGTGTGTGTGTGTGTGTGTGTGTGTGTGTGTGTGTGTGTGCTCACCACTGTGGGGTGTGGAAGCGGCGGTCGGGTGGCTCCACTCGCTCCAGATCCCGGCTTTGCGCGACCCGTATATTCCCACTGGATTACATCGAACCTGGAGAAGACGCCACGTTAGCGACACTTTAGCCAGTCTTGACACACCCTTGGATGTGCGACCTCGCCAAAAAAACGCCAAACCCTACCTGGACGAAGTAGACCGTCCCAGGTCGGAGCCCAGCAAGTCTACAGGACGTCTGATTCCCAACGTCATCCATCACCTGCGTGAAACAGACGTTAGCCGGAGGACTTGAGTGCCGGCGGTCCAACCGCTAATGGGCATGACTACGTCAAGATGTTCGGAAACACAACCGCAAAACCCAAACATGCGTGTGCGCCACGGCCTTCGCGGCCTTCTGCTCGACATGTCGGCGTAGCGGCGCCCGCTGAGCGGAATCTGCTCTCTATTACGTATTAAAGGCAGCGCATAAGAACCAACACACAGACAGACAAGGGAGGCGGATAGGAAGAAACGCCCCGACACAGCAGTTAATAATATCGTCTAATAGTTCCCACTTTCTCTCTGGCATTCGGTCTGTAAACACTTGTTAAGAGTGACTGCGGGAGAAAACCGAACACAGCAATTACAGGCATCAGAGGGCTAATGACGTGACGTTGGGGAAGCCAGAGCGCTAAACCGTCTCCTCGGCCATATTGAAGGCATTAACAGCTGAGATGTATCCCTCCGTTCCTCAGCATGAACTCACGATCGGGGCAAAGGTTCGCGTCGTTTTCACCACCGAACCCTTAAAGCCACTCGGACTTAAGCCTCGTCTCTCCTCCTTCAAAGACTCCCATCCCTTCGCCGCCGCCTCCCCCTTGTCTCTTTTCTTTTTCCACTTTGCGAGCAAAGACTTGCTTAAATCACATCTGTGTAATTCCCCCTTAATTAGCGGAGAATCTTCCCGCGTACCCAGAGGACTGGGATGAATTCTGGGAAGCGCGGAAGAAGGTTTCACAGGGTATTTTTCATTCATTAGGAGTTAAAAGCGAGGTATACACAGTGGCTCTGCCCCGTGATCAAAACCCGACGGCTCGTCTTGGCAGCGGAGGCCTCAATCAGACCAGATTAGAGGTGATTACAGCGTCAGGATGAGAAACAGCTGGACGGGACCGGACTGACGGGTCTGTGAGGAGACAAAGGGAGCAGATTTATGCGCTCATAAATGCGTGACCTTGTCCTTTACCTTCCAGTCTTGGCTGTCCTCCAGTCTGTAGCGGATCTGGTATTTGGCCTGAAACAGGAAGTCTTTGAGAGCGGGCGGGGCCTCCCAGCGAACGCTCAGCTGGTCCTCCAACTGGCCAACGCGACTGACCGTCACGCCCGATGGAGGGTCGGTGGTCACTGGAGGAAGATGAAAGAAAAATCTGTCACCGTTTGAACTCACGCCTTTTGACGGGATAGAACCAAAAGATGACGTCAGAAGAGAAGCATGAAATCCTCCATATTTGAACGAAGAGTTAGGAAATCCAAATATACAGGACAAGACTATAGACCAGCTCCTCTGGCAAGACTGTAGACCAGCTCCTCCGGTTGGTCTACAACCTTGTTGTAGTTCTTTCAGCCGTTTTCTAGCCATTTTTGTCGTTCTTTTACGGAGGACCTCGAAACAAGGTAACAATGTATTTTACAGCAAAATATTTTGCGTAACAATGGCAACAATTAGGGTCTGCAGACTAGTATTAGCTGGTTTTGAGCCACTTGGGGCAACTAAACTCATTGAACCGTAGATACAAACACGTTAGCAAACAGCTAACTGCCACTCTGTTCACTACCCTTTGGCTCAGTTGGGTCAAATCTGTCTCTCTAGATGCTAAATGTTGCTCTGTCGGCCGTTGCTAGTCTGCTGATTCGCTACAGATTTTACTGACACATTAAAACACTGCTGGCGATGACACCATCGCAATCCAGAAAACCTAAACAATAAACTGCGAGATGCTACAACGCTGTAGAGCCCAGAAATTGGCGATTATAATGCCAGGATTAAGGGAAAAAGTAATTCACAAGAGGGTAATATTTAAATTTATTGCAGCTATTAACACATATATTTCTATAATAAGAACATAATGATAAAAATCTGGCTGACAGATGGCTCAGATTAGCATATATGACTAAAACTCCAGAGGTTTTATGTTTTGCGGGGTCCAGAAATCCATTCGACTCAAACTTGAAGCAGTAGGAATGTCTTTATTTGTAACAGGCCGTTGGAGGATTGCTGAGTGCTGGCAGAGGTCTGTGGTCGCCGAGGGCCGTCTCCTTTCTCAAGAGCAATCGGCTTCTTCATCTGACAACAATTATCTTTTCAGCAAACAAACAGCCGGTGACAGGCCATTATTTTAACTTTCCCCGCATTTTGTTTTGAGCTTCTGAGATGGTTTGGGTATTAACCTCAGTTCGTTTTTCACGTCCGCCCTCGCAAATAAACAAACCAGTCGATCGTTGGTGGAAGAAGGAGGAAGGAGAAGACGGGAGGAGATCCAGAGAAGGGATAGAGGTGGGCGTTGTTCTCCCAAGGAAGACTCTCTGAACTCACGGGTGATTGGAAAAGAGTAAATCCAGCGGTGGCACGCACACTCATCCATCTTCCAACATGAAAACAGAGAGAAAAACTAAGAAAAGGAGAGTCTTGAAGCCCGTTAGGTCCAGAGTCTCTCATGTCTGCCTGTTCAAATAAATTAGTGGTCGATTTTTAATCCCTGAAATAACTGAGGTTGACCAAGAAAGTTTGTGCAATCGTCAGTTTAGCTCCTGCAAGAAGTGGCGTTCGCTTTTATGGGCATTTTTTGCCCCGTATCATGCTTCTCAGGCCGCAAAGGTCAATGTCCCATCGTCTTATGGAGTACATGAACACATCTAAAACAGGAAACAGTCGGCGAGGAGCGACCATATCGCTGTAATTCAAAGGGACGGGTTTAATCCATGCGGACGAAGATCTGAGCAGGTGTAGAATGTGGCAACGATGATTCAAACACGGACGCCCCCGCATCCGAACGTTTGTCTCCAAGCTGTGTGGAAGTATTTGTACAAATCCTCGGCTCCTTGGTACCTCTGTCTGCCCAGCATTGCATTCTGGGAGACAAGGGGGAAACTGCCGACCTCTGCCGAAGTCTTTTGTTTTTGGGTTTCCCCAATGACGAAATATCGCATTAATTTACCGAGACATCCCCACCTTTGCGTCTGGAGTCTGGGCTTTTGTTTTATCTGTTTCCAACATGAAAATAAAATCTCTAAAAATGTCAAAAAACAGATTTTCAGGGATTGCCAGGTCGTCAGAACCGCTGTCAGGTCCACCTGCCTTTAATCTAGGAACACAATAGTTTGTTTTCTGCTCCAGGTTTCTAGTTTCCCGACTGGTAGCCACGTTGGACGAGGTTTTAACTGATGGGGAGTACTGGGTACTTTGTTTGGCACCACCTATTTAGATTCACATTTGAAAGAGATTTTAATGGTTAATGCTGCTAATAAGTAACAAATTTTGGAATATTCGCCTCCTGAAATGAAATGAAACGTGTCGCTCCGGTGCATCGGCAATAAAAGTCACCGAACCATGACGGATTACCGATGAATCATGGTTTACATGTGTTATGTCATTGTTCAACCCGTCTTCACCTCCCGCTACAAGTTGCCTCTAGTCCCTCGGTTCCGCATGACTGAGGAATGTGGAGTAAATCGTAGGTGTTTCCGCCTCGCCTTGGCGGAGCGCTTCGACGCGACCGTGGATGAGGTGACTCACGGCGGCGGTCCGCAGGCGTGGCTGTTGTCGGTTTGTGACCTACTCCCGCCGTGGATAGAATGGCCGGGGTAACAGAATGAACACGCAAGTCCAGAAACCGCCTACGCTCTGCCTGCTGCTCGCTGCGTCTATACTGTTACCGGGCCCTGCCCTGGCCCCGGGGTGTGTAAACAGGTGTGTGTGTGTGTGTGTGTGTGTGTGTGTGTGTGTGTGTGTGTGTGTGTGTGTGTGTGCATGAGCAGAAAGGGATTACGCTTTGATGGAAGCATGCTTCCTCGCCGGTGATATGTTGGCGTCTGTAACTCTATATGGCGTTCTCGCTGTGCGCTTCCCAGATGCTGCCCGGTCCTTGTTAGGAGCGAAGCAGGTGAGGAGATCCCAGTTAATGAGGTTCAAGTCTCAAACCCTCCAAAAGGCCCGGAGCCTCGGGGGTCTGCAGCCGGCTCAGAGCCGGGATTAAGTTTGAAGTGGAACATTCCAAAGAGGGGGTTAGCGAGTGCTTCCTGTGTGTGTGTGTCCAGAGAAAGCATGAGAAATGAGAAAACTAGCTCGTCAAAAGAAGAGGGCGTTCCCGTTCGCCGCTCACCTACGCCCGTCCAGGTGCGTGAATGCATGTGTGCATGAGCGTGGGAGTTTTTTCAAGGGGGGGGGCACCAAGAAGAGGGAGGAATTTGGTGTTGCGTTGCTTGGAGCGTAAGCCGAGCGAGGAGTCGCATAACAAAGCTTTAAAAGGGAACGCGGCGGCGTTGCTATCAGCGCAGAGCTGGACCAGAACAACTCTCTCCAAAAGTCAGATGCCACGGAACGCGAGCCAACGCCCCGTCTGGAGGAATAAAAGAGATGAAGAGATGCTCGTCTTCAGCATGTGACGCTAAAGCCGAGGCCGTTTAAGGTTCGCTAGGTGACGCCAACGGGTCGTCAGGTTATAAATCAATCTCTTAACTGGTTCAAGCTCGCTGTCGAACACATGTGACGCTCCGAAACCAAGACAAAATGCAATTTTGCACCAAAAATAAGATGGGACACCTTAAGATGAGAAATTAGATATGATAAGGTGTTATAAAAGATGAGAAATTATGCAGTAATTATGTGATAAACCTGAAGATAAAAAGATGACAAGAGACGAGAAATAATATAAGATAGGATGTGATAACACCTGATACGACATGAGATGAGATAAGATGATAAAAGAGGACATGACATAGGATGAGATGGCATGATTGAAAAAGACATGAAATGAGACGGCATGATAAAAAAGACTTGAGATGACAAATGATAAGATGTGATAAAACACAATATGGCAGTATGAGATAATGATACAATTAAAAATGACGTGAGATGAGATGGCTTGATAAAAAAAGACATGAGATGAGATTGCGTGATTAAAACTGACATGAGATGAGACAGGAGATAAAATGGGATGAGAAGATGAGCTGTGATCAGACAAAATACACCAAGAGAAGATGTAAGATGAGAACTGATGAGAAAGGATAAAGATGAGATCAGGTGAAAAACAATGAGATGGGATGAGATGAGATCACATGAGAGATGAAATGAGACACAATGACATGAGAAAAATGACATGATAAAGAAGATCACACACTACATTTTCTCGTGAAATAAATTAACAAGACGGTTGGGACTTTCTATCGTTTCAACGCAAACACCGGGGGCGGCGGGTCAAAGGTCAAGCCTCGTGTTACTCACCCACGTCTAGGATGTCCAGCGTGATGACATCAGAGGTGGCGTGGCCCAGCTGGTTGGAGGCCTCCACCCAGATCTCGTAGGGCGTGAAGAGGTGCAGGTCGCGGGTGATGCTGCAGGAGAACGGCTGGGCGTGAGCGTAATCCTCACATTCCTTCTCCTTGCCGTACCATCTGGGAGGAACGCACAAAAAAACATCCATATTATAACCCCAGCGCTTTAAGTCAGGTGTTGGTGGTGGTTTACGCGACACCCGCCGTTTTATGAAGTCCTAATTTACACTCTTCTGTAGGAGGTCTTAATGTAAAGAACATGCGTGTGGGATCTGCGTGTTGGGTCCTCTATTTAAAAAGTCATAAACATGTAAAATGAGCCAACGACTCATCCGAAACTCGTTACCGTTCTCATCAAATTACATTTTTCTGAAGGGCTTCACCCACCGGCAACCTCCGATTTTATTTCCCTGCCAACGAGAGGAGGTATTTTTTTGATTTTGTCTTCTCTCCAGCTCAGCTTTACTTGGTTGCGGGGCTTTTGTAGAGGCATTTCAGGCTCATAAAAATTCCATGAAATATGTTTTTGACTGAGAACACTTTCTCTCCATGTCGGTTATTTAATCCCTTTCCCAAGGCAGAGATTACTTGGTCTTCACTCACCCTTATTTACAGGCGTGTGGTATCGCCTGATGTGCTTCTCAAACCACACTGGAGATCATTAAGTGCATTATTTTTCACATTTACATGAGATGTTTGACGTTAGCGTTCAAAAAAAAAAAAAAAATGCTTCTACAGAAAACCCCATAAAAAGTCTGAGAATTTTTAAGAATTTGTGCACAAAAGAGATGGAACATATTCTAGTTCATCATCACAACACTATTAAAAAGAAGAAATCATTCTAATGCTAATTCTACGTGGAGACATTCTTGTGAAATATCCTGATTCACATGTGTTTTTATTTCACATGTGAAAAGTAAAGATCCCAAACCCGAAGTTACAAATCTTGGGTTGATTTCATTCTCACATCTGGAAACTTGAGATTAATGAGAACACGAGATTTTTAAAAATTTTTTTTAGACTTTTCACAAATTTACATTTTTTAAGATGCTGTTTTTTCCTTTGCAAACAGAAAAGAAAGAAATAAAATTCTTGCATCCAATTAAATGTTGTTTTTTTTTGCGCAAAAACCAAACAATTTTTTGGGATAAAAATTCAGGAAAATTGATGGAAGAGGTAAGAACCTTGTACTTTAGCGTGTACAGTAATCCCTTGTTAATCCCGGTTAATGCGTTCCAGGACCACCCACGTACACGAAATTCCTCGATACTGCGACAAACTATTTTATTATTTATGGTAATTTAAATGTTAATGAACCCTCCCCACACTGATATTAAACCACCTTCTGTCTGTATTTCCTTTTCCCCCACTCTGATCGACTGTTTAAAACGCTTTTAAGTGTTTCTTTAATACACAGAATTGCGCTGCGTTACGTGAGTCTCTGAGCGCAGCACACGTCTGGATGCTGTCAGCCAATAGCATACTCGTACGGTGTCACATGACTACCTACGAAAAATCCGCAATGTAGTGAAGTCTTGCATTTTGAAGCTCGAATAAGCGAGGGATTACTGTACTGACGTACCTGAGCTTGTACTTTAGTGTGTACTTCAGCGTGTCCTGAAGTACCTGAGCTTGTACCTTAGTGTTTACTTTAGCGTGTACTTTAGCATGTACTTACGTACCTGAGCTTGTACATTAGCGTGTACTTACGTACCTGAGCTTGTACTTTAGCGTGTACTGTGTGCTGATGCTGGTTTCTCCTTTCCCTCCTGGAGCCCAGCTGCATGTCAGGTCTTTGGTGTTCCTGGACCAGCAGGTCAGATTGACCGGCTTCTCCGGCGGCACTGGGACAGAAAGGGGGGAGAGAGCGAGGGGCGGGGGGCGAGAGACATTGGTGTGAAGAGGAGGGAGAGAGGAAGAGGAGGGAGAGGGGAGATGAAGGGTCACGGAGGGCACAAAGTTTGTTCCAGCCATTACATCCAGAGTGTAATTCACACGCTGGAGATGTTCCTCAGAAATTGGTGTGCTTTTTCTTAATGTGTGTGTGTGTGTGTGTGTGTGTGTGTGTGTGTGTGTGTGTGTGTGTGTGTGTGTGTGTGTGTGTGTGTGTGTGTGAGAAACAGAGTGCACGGAACCCTGCCAACATTCCTCGTCTGTCAGAACACGGTGCTCAAACAGCAGAGATTAAAATCCTGATGGCATCTTTAAGTGTGTGTGTGTGTGTGTGTGTGTGTGTGTGTGTGTGTGTGTGTGTGTGTGTGTGTGTGTGTGTGTGTGTGTGTGTGCATCCAGGTAAAGACCGTTTAAGGACCTGCCCTGTTTACTCCCATCATGTGACTATTTGAGTTTGTTGTGATGTCGTTGCCATGGCGCTATCGTCCGCCAACGCCGTCGTTACTGAAGCTCAGACTATAGGAAACGGCTTCTGGGCCGACAACAGCGATGCGTTTCCATGACGCATCCATGACGACGACACCGAAACCTGAACTCCCACGTCTGTCTCGGCTAGCGACGCTAACACGTTCTGGTTTGATGCTACGCTAAACAGCTGGGCGGAGCTACTCGTCTGGAAGTCCAAACATGTGTCTGTGTGAAATGACCCGTGTCTTCTGGAGGTCGTCGGGTCACGGCGGCCCCCGGGGGGCCTCAAGACTACTAAAAATGAAGTATGGCCGGTCTGCGCAGGTAGATTTGACCTTTAACCCCTTTGCTTTGGCGTGAAACTAAACCTGAAACCCCAACAGGAAGTGGAACTTACTGCCCACGTAGAGGCAGGAGCCGGCCAGGATGTGGCCCTTGTGGTTGTGGCAGACCAGGTTGTCGCCGGACGTCTGCCTGGAGGCGTTGAGTCCGGCCAGCGTCACGCTGAGGTTGGTGGGGCTCAGGACCCGGTAGAGGGCGCCGGGCAGCTGCTGCCCGTTCAGAGACCAGAACAGGGAGCTGGCGTGGACCCCCATGTCCGAGTGGACCCAGCAGCTGGCGGTCAGGTTGGACCCCATGCGAAGGACGGGGTCTTGGGGGTAGATGACGGCTATATCTGGAGGAGGAGGACAGGTGGAGGTTAGAGGGTGGAGTCTAATGACTGACTTGTGAAGGTCTTCTAGGATTCTGATTGGTTCTTTCTGTTACAGCTGCTGACCAGGCCGTGTTGCCTTCAGGTGCTTTGATTTAAATCAGATTTAAGTTCTCCCTCTCAATCACCACTTCAACCAGAGACGCTGAACCACTGGCATGCTCTTATTTTGTAGGATCACCCTTCGTCTTATCTCCTTTTTGGATGCATGAAATAAATATTTTCTGAAAAACCACATAATCTGGAATATAATCCAGAACACAATACAGATGATAATCTAGATGAATTATCATTTTAGTTTTTTGATACAATTCCGAAAAAAGAGAAATAGTTTTCCTAGAACTTCCTACAAATGGCGGAGAATTTTAATTTTTTCTGTTGCTATGGTTACAAGTTGCGTTCAGGCTCCTTGTGTGTGGGGCTTTTGGGGGCATCAATCAAAAAACTGTTCGGTATTTTGAAACAAACCCGATGTGAACATTCCTATTTACTATTCGTTTGTTTGTTTGTTAGTTTGTTTATTTTTGTAACATGTTATTTAATTACAATCGACAAATGAAACATCTTCAAGTAATCCAGAATCAGCTTTTAGAATTAATCGACTTTTACTTTGTTCAAAATCCACTAAGTCACTGAATTGACGGACAACAATACGACATATCTTGTTGACAAACAAACAAACAAACAAGTTGATGATGTAACCTCCTCCAGCTCTCATTGGTGGGGGTCTTAAATGACGATCAATCACTTCAAGCTCTTGCAGATGTCAGACTCGGAGTTGTTGTCGTGTGGCTCAACGGGCGAGTTGCGGTTTTTAACTTGTTCTCGGAACGCCGTCGCCGGAATCCTCAGGAATAATTAAAAACAACGAGCAGCGACTGAAAAAAAAGAGACGTTGAGCTTTTAACCCCAGAAGAAGAAGAAGAAAAGAGCAGCACAAAAACACGTCGGCGGGACGGGGCGAGTGGGAGCGTCGGCGCTTTGTCCGCCTTTACAAATCTTCGCCCGGGGGCCACGTCTCTCCAGCTGCCGCCCCCACCCCGGCCCCTCCCCCCTTGATGCTGACAGACGCCGATGGTCACGCCATCGCCGGCACAGGGGCGCACACGCGTGAACACAAACACACACACACACACACACACAGAGGTCGTCTGTCACTGGATACGGAGGGCCCTGATTGGCCGATGGCAGGCCGATCCGGACGAATAACAATCAGTGTTTAGACATTCTGGAAGTTTTGCCCCCGGAGCTCCTAAATGCCCCATCCAGAATGTTTCAGACACCCCAGGGACATGTGGAACGCATTGGGGGCCCGAGGAGTCACGCAACATTTAGGGACAACCATCCGTGAAGGCCAATCAGAGGCGGCGGCGGCGGCGGCGGATTTGCTCCTCGCATATATTTCGCTCCATCCAATCAGGAGGCATTCTGTGTGACATCATCAGTGTTAAACGCTCACATCCGACGTCTTCTTGCGACGCCGAGGCGAACCCGACGGGATTACGAGTTGTTATTATACGTTAGCGAGGAAATTCCACGTCGGAATAGTTTCATTCGAGGGGCATCCGTGAAGAAACGCCACGCGGCGAGCAAAAGCAAAAAAAAAAAAAGGGGGGGGGGAAACCGCCTGCCATCATTACAGCGAGTAAAACTGTAATGACCTATTAGGCCCCCGTCATAAACAGCAGGAGCGGCTGACGATCGGGGGCCCCCCCGGCCTCCTCCATGGGCTCCTGGGAGTAAACGTTCTTTTATTAGCACCTTTCAAACTGGATGAACACCAGGAGATCCTCTCTGGGAATCCGCCGCTCGCCGTAAAAACTAATCCGGCCACTTAACGGGGAAGCAGACATAACTTTGATTTATTTATGCTAGTGTGCATTAAGCTGCCGGTTAACATTCTCCAAAACCCCAGCAAATGATGTCACTGTTTTGTTGCGGTTCCTGAAGCCCCGCCCCCCCCTACCACCCCTTTCTCGCCTTGTCCCTCCATGTGTTAAACGAATTATAGGCCGACTTTGTTGAAATTGGGCCTCTCTTGGGGGGGGGGGGGGGGACGAGCTCTCGGGTCCATCCCCTCAGCAGGAGGACGTTCCGTAACAGGAGGCGTCAGGTGGACAAAGTGGCCGTTTGTCCTGCGTTTTTTAAGGAGCCCTGAAGGCATCTGGAGGAGATCCAATCAGCTGATCCTAATCTGTGGAGATATTTAGTTTTAAAAACATTTAAAATACATCATAGTCCCTTAAAGAGAGAGGTGGGGTTCCTCCTCTTAAAACCTGTTTTATTTGAATGGAATTTGTGATTTTTCCTTTTTAGATCCATTTATTTCTACAATTTCTTGCATTTTTTGTGCACCCAAAACAATATTTTACACAATATGACTGCTTGTCATGCTTCTGCATGGTTTGCATGGATTAATACCCCTCTGGAACAGATGCTAGAGGCATTTAACTCCATAAAATACCCCCATCAGTTTCCTCCTGGTTGTGTTTTTATTCACGTGTTGCTTTAATATTCAGATTTAAAGTTTCCACCCAATCCTTCAAACTCGATTTACGCGTTTTAAAACCCATTCCTGCAGCTGTTTCATGTTCAACGGGGTCCCACCGACCCCTCTTTAGGGAAGTGGGGAGGTGGGGGTTGACATACGAATCAAACCTCTTGCCTGAAACCGAACCCCCCCATCCCAGCGAACACACCGCGACTTTTACGCATCGGTGGAATCTTGCGTGCGGACTTACGTGTGGACAGGGACATCACGCCGGGGGTGTGCAGCAGGAGGAAGACCCAGCAGATATCCGACACAGCTTTCATTTTTTCTCCCCCAACTTGGATTTGGTTTTTCTGTCCCGATCCCTCGTCCTCGTGTTGTTGTGATGTCGCCTTTTTTCTCGGGGAAATTACGCACGGGTAGGTGGGAAGGAGGAAAAAACAGCTCCGGGTTCCAGCTCCGGGATTTGATCAGCAAGACAACTTTTTAGGGGTGGAAGGAGCGCGTTAGAAAAAGTGAGACTTGGTGGGAAAAAAGTGTGGCTCCGAGGAGCCATAAGACAGCTCCTCCTCAGCGGGCGGAATGAAGGCTGAGCAGAACGCGTCCTGGGCGCAGGATTTTCCCTTCTTAATGCTTCCTGCAGCTCAATCATACACAAGTTCATACTTCTAAGCCCCTCCTCTCTCTCTCTTTCTCTCTCTCTCCCCGTCGCCCAGTCGTCCCCCCCCCCCCCCTCTTTCCGTCCTCTCTCTTGTTCTCCCTCTCCCCCCTCAGTGATGGGTAGGGGAGTCACGGCCATTCACTTTCCCTGAATCACTCTTGTCTGTTAGTTTCCATGCCTCAGGTCTTTCCAGCGCGTCTGTGCGCAAAAAGGCTTGAGAGGAGCTGAGCAGCTTTTTAAAGGGACTGGAGTGGCTTTTTCTTTCCCCCTGTCGGTGTGACGCATCCATCCATTTCCACGGCGCGCAAAACTCCGTGGATCAACTCTGGTGGTGGTGGGGTTTTACAAGATCTGGTCACGTTTGTCCTCCAAGAATGGACATCCCGTTTTGAAACTGGTCCCAGTGGAGGTGGCATCTCATCCACAGTCCCTTTAAAAGATCAGACCCTGATCTACGTTCCAGTAGGGGGGGGGTGGGGGGGTGGTGCACGAAAAGAGTCTGAATGGACCTCAGAGTTCAAGATAGAAAAGTTTTTACTGTTTCTTGATCAAAACGCAGAGAAAATTTCTAAATTTTAATGAAAATGTAGAAAAGAGTCCCGAATTTATTTATCAATAAATGTCTATTTATTTATGTATGTATTTATTTATTTAACATTTATTTATTTATTTGTTTGTTTGTTTGTTTATTCAATTAATTATTTAATTATTTATTTATTTACTGAAACAAGGCTGTTTCCCTAAAATTAAAGAAACGTTATTTTTCAGGATTTTTAAAATGTATTTATTCATTTTATTTATTTATTTATTTTAATTTGAAGAGCATAAATCTTGCCGGATAGTAAAGATCTCATCTCATCTCATCTCTTACTCTGAAAGGGTCTTCCTGCTCTAAGACAATCCTCCAATCAGGTGTCAGCAAAAATCCATTTTAACGCATGAAATCGATGGTGATTTTAATCCTATGTGCATTAAAGATAAAGAACAAAGTTCCTCCTGATGGTCAGGAGGATCGTTGAACCATTTCAGACGTCAAATAAGAATCTTCTCCTCACCCTCTGGTCCAGCAGGAAATATTTCCCACCGTCCTTTAACAAAGCATGAAATGAAAGGTTTTTTTTATGTCTGTGATTTTTCGGGAAGCTGTCGGATCAACCCAGAGGAGGGAAATCTGGAGCATCTTTCCAAACCTCGACCAGAAAGGAGGCGGCGGACGTCTCCTTCTTCACGTGGTCGTTTGAATACAAACTTTTCAGTCCTATTCTTCTGGAACCTGCTGAGTCGCTGAACAGATGGTGACTCAGCATGAGTCAAAGCCCCTGACCCCAGAACTCCCACGACGATTCGCTAGAACCTCCTGATCTGTCAGGAAACCTGCAGGAGGGGGCGGGGCCTGTGATGGATGAAAGGAATCTGAATGAGGAACTCCAGGTAAAGCATCGGCCAATCAGCTTGGAGCTCCCACTGATTGGTGGATGAAAAGAAACCTTCATCCTCGACACAAGTCATGTTTGACTAACGGAGTCTAAAAACTAGTGCCGGACGCTCCAGCGGTGACTCAGCAGAAAACCAGAAGTCGCCATAGTGACCTTTAGGTCCCAGCCTACAATGTCCCCCTTTCTCTTGCCTCAGAGGGGCCTCTTGTTGAAGGGGCCCTTCCCGCTCGAGGCTTCGGGAGCCGTCGTCCAGGAAGCGTGACGAGAGTTCAGAGTCACAGACGGTCATTGACGAGTCCTCAGCGTGAAGAGAGTCTCTTCATCATCGTCTCCATCCTGTTGGGGAAACGCTGCGTCAGCGTTTCCGGTTTGTCTGCCGCTGTTATTGTACGTCCTTTGTGCCCATACACACACACACACACACACACACACACACACACACACACACACACATACACACATTTGACCAGTATCTTCTATACTCATGTGGTGCCCCTGGTGGTCCAACTCAAGCGTCCTGTAGATCCAGGCCTGGTTCCATGATGTGCTCTGATGCTTTTAATTTGAAAAGATCATTATTATTTTTAGTAAACAACTGTTTTTTTTGTATTCTTTCGTGCAATACTGAGAGAAAAGAGGAAATCGGGATCCACTCCTAAATAAATATTATGGGAAAACAAACAAACAAACAAACGTTTGCTCACACGACCTCCTGATCCCTGATGGTGGAACGAAACAAAAGCAGAAACGTTGTTGTTCTAAATGTTTTACAAGTCATGACTTCAGCAAAGTAAAAGTCGTCTGTTGTCGTCTGTTGTTTGTTGTGTTGGATGACAAACAAACAAACAAACAAACATCCTCCTGGAGGTCGTGATTCGATGGGTTTCGTTCGTTAAACTTCTCGTTGTCAGGAGAAAACGAAGATGACGAAGGATCGGTTTTGGAGATGGGAGGAGAGCCAGGAGTCACCGAGACGCAGATATTTGGATGGGGGGGGGTGGCGGCAAGGGGGTGAGGGGGCAGAAAGAGGGGGGGGAATGCGAGAGGGAGTAATCAAGGAGAACGTTTCCTCCCTAATACCCACAGGCCTCGGCTCCACAGTCCTCCCTGATTGGGAGGAAGGGTTTGTTTGAAGAGGAGGTCACGACCATCAGTACCTTGTTAAGGAAAAGTCGTGTCCAGAGGAATGAGGAGCGCCGGACCCCCCCCCCCCTCCCCCGCGCTGCCACCACTCCCTCCAACCCCCCCACCCTCGAGAAATTCTCTGTGGGAGCAGGAGACGCCAGACGGAGAGATAGGGAGCGTCCTCGTTCCAGAAGGAGACGCTACTCGAGTCGGTGAAGAGGAGGAGGAGGAGGAGGTGGAC
Source organism: Antennarius maculatus (assembly GCA_013358685.1). Lineage (NCBI taxonomy): Eukaryota > Metazoa > Chordata > Actinopteri > Lophiiformes > Antennariidae > Antennarius > Antennarius maculatus. Next base: position 18,756,665 of record CM023621.1, on the reverse strand, counting down.
CCATCCACCCACCACCACCACCACCCCCCCACCTCACATAGTTTCTAAAGCCAGGATAGCAGCGCTGGCATTCGCTGCAATAATGCATGACAGATGTACATCAACTGAGCTCTATCTTTCCATCCACCGCCTGCCCCCCCACCCCTCGTCTTCATGCCTCCTCCCATCTGGACTCAATGTGTTATTGATGATGGGCATCGTGCGTCAAAGGCACGAAGCGAGGAGAGGATTGCGACTCGTCTGAGGAATCCGCCGCCGTCGTTTTTGATCACGTGGGGGAAAAAAAAAACAAAAAAAACGAAGATGGTCGTTTCCACGGAAATCACAGAATCGTTTTGTCGCGTTCTGCAAAAGGTTATTGTCAAAAAATAATCCGGGTTGGTTGGTTTGTTTTTAAACGTTTAAGAATGTGACGAAAGAAAATGCACGCACGGATGCGAGTAAAAACAGTGTGACGACGTCAACGAAGGTGTGCATCCCATAATTGGTTTATTCTGTTGGAATCATTCACCTGCGACAGGTGGTTCAGCGTCCCGACACTTTTGGAAACAGGTTTTGCACATCTCAACATATATGTTTACGTGCGCTGTTGCTACTGTTACCATAGCGACAGACAAACATGACCGAGCGGCTGTACCTCAATAGTTGTAATCCCCCTTTAACACCTGCGTGTGCGTGTTCATCTCCTGCCAGCAGAGGGCGACACACTCACATCCCATCCTCTCTCTCTCTCTCTCACACACACACACACACACACACACACACACACACACACACACACACACACACACACTCTCAGGACGTTTGACTGAAGTGACCTGACGGCGTTTTGCTGTGTCACCGTGATGTTGTGGTTCATTGATCACTTCCTCCTCATAGTGAACGGAGTTCACGACAGCTAGAAACACAGCAGGTAGGAAATCCAGCTGAGTAAAAGTATGAAAGTAATCTATTACTTCTTCCAGCCAGATATTACAGTACGTATCTTCTTCTAATCCCAGCGTCTGTTATTCTCAAACATTATATTCCAGGTTTCAGTGGAGAAATGAATGCAGTCTGTTTCAGATGGTGGGATGTAACTGAGTAGATTTACTCGAGTACATTTACTCTGTACTTTACAGGTAACTTGAGTAGATCCTATAAAATTATCCACCCATTAATGTTCTTCCACTCGTCCGGGTTGGGGTCATGCTGACACGACGGTAATCGGGGAGGTTCCAGGCTTCCTAACTCCTCCTGGGGGGTGGATGGGTTGGGGGTGGGTGGGGTCTCTTGGCTTTCTAAGACTGGATGTAATCCCTCCGGCGAGTTCTGGGTCAACCCTGGATCATCCTCCCCCAAGAAACCTCGGGGGGGGGGCCTCCCAACCGAATGGCCGAACCAGCCCGACTGGCTCCTCTTGGCTGTTTGCTTCGGTCACAGGATTCTGAGGTGTTTAAACTCTTTTGATTGACACCACAGCTAACCCCCCCCAATTCAAAAGGACTCATCTACTGGTTTCTGGTGGAGAACCCTGGATCTGGATCTCCTGCTTCACCGTTTGCTCATCCTGAATGCAACCTGAGATCCATGAATGTCCTAGACCGGAGACCTTAGGCTAAGAATCTAGAACATATATTGGTTTTAGAGGGACAGGGTTACTTTTACTTTTACCTACAGGTGTCACATGATGTCACGATCACATGTCCTGATCCGCAAACGTTCCAGACACGAGGAAAAACGGTCCTCATCCGTCCCAAAATCCCAAAATGTTTCCGGTGAAGTGTCGTTCACATTTGAGTCCAATTCTGATGTCACAATATTCTTCACACCTTTTCCAGTAAAGAGACACGACAGGAGAGCGGTGTTTACACTGACCACGCCCACCCGAACAAAGCACCGATAAACCACGCCCACTTCAAGAAAGGGGTGTGGTTAGCGTCAATTTACTGGTGTTTTCAATGAGAAAATCACGCAGACGGTCGATGACCGGAGGAAGCAGAGTGGTACGCGGCCACCCTGAAACTCCTGATCAGGTAAGAAACTTTTCTTTTTTTTTTTAAGATATAAAATTTTAACAACTTAAGAAAAAAAAAATCCTGTAAGATAAACAATATTTTGCTGCTTTGATTCCGATCGGCATCTGTTTAAATATTTCAACTCATTAAATGTTAAACATTGCAGCCGGCGCATAATGAAAGCTTTTAGTGGTTGTTTATTACTTTAATTACAGAGTATAGGAGACAGTGGAACACACACACACACACACACACACACACATACACACACACACACACACAAGAATGGGGCAGCATGTAATTACCACACCTTAAATTTTAAATTCTATTAGAAAGTGAGTCACAGGTTTACTGGAAATGGAAGTGTCTGACTAGTAATGGCATTTTATTCATTTTATATATATACAGTATACACACACACACACACACACCTGCTACCACGGGGACGGCGTGGGTTTTGACCCTCCACATCTTTTCCAGCTGCTCCTTTGACCCTCGGCTCTTGGCAACCTTTATGCGTTTCTTCTTCCTGATGTCGCTGTCAGGTTTTACCGCCTCATCCATCACCGCCACCTTCTCCTGCTCTCTGCCCAGTTGTTTCCCCAGCAGCTGATCTACTGTGGTCGGTCCTGACCTCCATGGTCCTTGTGCTTCAGGTCAGGTTCTGGTACAGCCGTGATTACTGAGCAGGTCGTCCCGTGGGGCATCTTCTGGATCTGCGCTTGGATTTCTTCCTGGACCCTGGTCCTGATCTTTCATCCTCTGCCGAAGCAGTTTTTAGTTACGGATGTTGGAACGCTAACAACAATGCTACAGCTAATAGCTGTTCCTCTGTTAGCCTTGATTATGGGTTCACACAACTGATGCATTTAGGATCAGAAGTGACTTGTAACCATTCGTTGGTGCAGAAACGTCCAGATGCTCTGCGTTTTATTTTGACGGGTAAACAGTGTTCATTCCCAAATAACACAAGCAGGAATAAGAGCTCTAGTTCTGTATCCTCAATCAGACACCTCCATCCGAGAACTAGTAGACTATTTTAAAATGAAGGGAAAATTCGCACCAAGAAGGTTTAATCCAAAAACGTTACAATGGTCCCTCGCTATAACGCGGCCTTGCAATTTTGCAGATTTTTTTGTAATAATTGTTAAAAATAAAGCTGAATACTTCACGAGTTATATTTAGAATGTAATTCCTGTGATGAACAAGGACCTACTATATTTCGTTGTGGCTTTTTGACCTTTTAGTTTCCATGAGAACTCCAGTTACGTAGGCTAAAAACACCAACTTTTGATACGTCACCACAACTGAGGATAAAATAAAAGCTGAAAATCATTTTTTCTTTTTGTGGCTCCAGGTTATTTGTTTAACACACATATACACTAAAAAAAAAAAAAAAAAAAAGACAAATAAAGAATAGCTGAGTCACTCAGTCAGCAGGTATAAATCTAAACCACCCAGGCTTCATCGTCACCCGACTTGGCTCCTTGCATCACATCTGCGGTCGTTCGTCTTTCTTTGGCGTCGGCGGGCGTGTCGTGAGAAGTTTGGATCACAATGTTATCAGAAGAAATGCTGCGCTGCAGAAACACACCCGCCTGCCTCTGGCAGGCCGCCATCATTACATAACGCTCACTGGAGGATTTCCGTAAATCATAAAGGTCATGTGACCACTGGCAACCCTGTAAATAAAAATTCAGCTAGGATTAACTGAAGTTTCCAAACAAGTTAAACTCTCACGGCTTTGTTTGTCCAGTTCTATTGTTAGAACTCTTCAAATGGGTGTGAAGAGGAAGCAATGTGACGTCATTTGCTCCTCTTCCTCAGTCCAGAGATGTAAACGTTTGGGATGTTGCTTCCTTGCAGTTTAAGAAACTGGATTTCAGAGCTGGTTCTGGGTTGAAGTAGTCACTTCCGGTTTTATTTTGAAACATCATCCCACATCCTGTCTGTCCCTTCTCCGTGTGAAGGTGAGGAATGTTCACCTTTCTGTTGTCTCCTCCCCCGCTCAGTGTCACCTGTTGTTTACCAGGTTCATGTTTATTTATTAGATGTTATTTAATAGAAATACATTTTTAAGATGTAAATAATCACTTAAAGTGAATAAAAACACGAGCTTTCATTCGCATTTATTTCATTTAGACCAATGATAAACTTTTCTACACCTGTGTCCAAACAAACCCAACCAATCAGAGTCCAGCTCGAGCGCTCAGGTGAAACTGAAAGATCTCAGGACGGATTTAACAGCGGAAGTCCACTTGATTCTGTATTCCTGCTTTTTCCAAACAATAATTTGCCTTTTCACGCAAATCTGTGACGCCTTCGGGGTTCCGGCTCCGGGCCGAGGTTCAGTTTCAGTTCGTGGAACGCCGCGCTTGACTTGTTGACATGTAGCTGTCTGTGCATGCGTACTGCCGGCGGGCTGTCAGAGCGCAAGAAAAAAGTTGCACAGTCATGTTGGCGCAGAAATTCCTCCCAAGCAGCGCAGCTTTCGGACGCCTGTCTAACTTTCGGACGCCTCGCAGCCCGGAGACGCTTCCTCAAGGACGGACGAGGCTCCGCCTGCCAGCCGGGGGAAGAGCGTCTGCGGTCGGACGCGAGTCGCGCGTAAAAGTCGGTGGGATTCTCTGCAGTCCGGAGCGGTTATGAAGCCCAACAGCTGTCGGGGCTGCGTGTTAATGGAGGTGAGTGAATCTCCAGCTGTTTCAAAGTCACTTCCACGACAGTTTGAGGCGCGGGGCGGACGCGCCCTTTTGAGGAATCGCCGATATTCGGTCGTCTCGTCGCGTTCGGTCCAAACAGCTGCTGGACTATCTCGGACTATCTCCCCTCTTCCCCCAACACCCAACAGCTGACGTGTTTTTTTGTTTGCTTAATGTTTTTTATTGTGTTGTTTTTGTTGTTGACCACTCTGTTTACTTCTTCTCTTCCTCTCCGGACTCCTAAAAGGGAAATAAAACTTTTCTTTAGTTTACCCCGCTCCAGTGTGCGCATAGGGTCAAACACTCTATTGACGTTGTTCGGGAGCAGGGGCGTAACTATACCAGAGCTTCACCAATACTCCAGCCTCGAGTTACGAGTTTAATCTGTTCCGTGACTGAGCTCGAAAGTCAAACTGATTTTAAGCATTTAAAATAACTAAAATAATTTTAATCCGTTACAGGAAGCACCAAACATCCTAAATTATGACGCGAAACATCTTTTTTTAAACTAAACTTAAACTCAACCAGTAGACATGCAGACTTTACCCGTGTAGAATTAATTATATATAAGTTACATAAACAATGATAAAGAATGAAAAGAAACACAAAAGTCACAAGAACACAAGAGTTACGACTTTACTCCGCCAACGAGATCCGGTCTCACTGATGCTGTATCCATCCACCAACACGTGGTAAAAAACTAGATCCGGTCTCAGCTGATGCCTGAGACTCCTATCTTGGATTTTTGCTCGTATGTCGAGCAAAAAATATAGACAGAATAACAGCTCGTATCTCGAGGTTCTGCTTTTTAAAGTATTTATCTGAACATGTTTCAAATGTAAAAATAATAAATAATAAGATTAAAACACATGTCAGTTTTATTGTGCATTCAATAATAATCATAGTGAGAATTTAAAAAATTCAGTTTGAAGAACATTTTAAAGCAAACAATCATTTGTTAATTTGAACAACCTTTAAACTTGAATCAGTGTTAGATTAATCTATACAATATCTGTATGTAGAGTTGCTAATGTTGTTGTCGTTAGCATTTCGCCTCTAGCAGAACAAGCGTTAAACGAGTTCAACGTGATCGTAACGCTCATCTGATGTAAAGCTGACATTCTTGTTTCGAGCTGAATCAACATTCACACCTGGTTGTGTGTTTTACCTTAAGTAACATTGATCTGGAATCAAAATGCATTCTGGGATTTTTATTTTGTTTTAGTCTGCATGTCAGCTCTTTGTTGGAACTTTTTGAGTTTTCTGTACAGGAAAAAGTTCGTCATGCACGAACAAACACAGGAGGAAACAAGGAGTCAGTTCATTAAATGATTCATCAAATGAGTCAATAATTATTGTTCATTGAAATAGCTTCACTATTTTTGCCACCTTTGGTCAAACACTAATTTAAAAAAATAATTATTTCATGACTAAAAAATCTCGCTAAGATGCAAGCCTTCAAGGCTTGGGCTTAAAAAGGGCTTAAAAAACTGTCCTTTCAGCTCGACCTTCACAACGTTTTTCTTCCATAAATCTTTTAACGTGCGTCTAAAGCTCTGGCACGCCGCCGGAATCGTGTTCTGTGAAGTTTATGTGGGAGACTCTTGTCACAGATAACAGGAATGTTCTTTGTTCGCAGACGACTGTTGCGTGTTTCTGATTGGGCGAGGTTGTTGCCAAGGAGGTAGCGCCGACAAACTAGTTTGATGGAGATGTCAGATGAGGCGTTTGAACTCATCTGGCGTCGTTTTTTAGAACATGGGGGAGTTTCGTCCTCGGGCGCCGTTTTGGAGAACGACAACCTTTGACCTGCGCGAGGCAACATGACGAGGAGAGCTTCCATCGGCGTTGTTATGAAATAAAAATGACAACTCAGAAGTTTGAGTGTTTGTTTTTAAAACGACAAGCCGGGATGTGCCAACTGACTCCTGAGCTAGACTGCACAAGTTTGGGAACAGGCTGTAAATGGTTAACCCCGCGGTGCTCTCAGGAATCCGGCGCTAAGCTAACCTGATTATGAAGAGAAGAAAACGCAACCACTTTTTATATTTAAGTTTTCCTCCATTTTTATTTCTGCTTCAACCAAATTAAAAAGTTTGAATTCTAAAACTTTTTTCCGACGTTGCTCGATTGGATGAATCCGGATTGGGTCGGGTTTGTCATCGATGAATTTGGACGCAGCGTGCCGGACTGTTCTCATGCTGTTCTTGTCGTGTTCCTGCAGGGGTTGAGCAACACTTGATCCGAGCGCCACATGTTTACACAGTAATTCACAGTTAACCCCCTTAAAGCCGGATCGTGGGGGTAGGAGGGCGGGCCGACGGATCCGAGCACAATGGCTCTTTATCCAGAACCAAGCAACTCCAGTAAAAGTTGCGTTCGGAGCCTTCCGGATGCGACCCGGCCGTTCGATGTGGTTTCAAAGTGCTAAAAATAAAGGGGATGAAGCTGGTTTGGCACCAGCGGGGTCTGGGTATAAACTGGATCCGTTTGCTTTTTATTACGGGTTTTTTACCCAGACAGATTTACTGGAGCTGACACACGGCATAGCACAAGTCAGTTCCGATTGGTTTGTTCTTCTTCAAGCCGCAGCGGCGTGCTGCTTATTTCCAGATGCCTCGGGTCATGTGAGGCGGCGGGCTTAAAGACGCAGGCTCTCCATTAGCTTGATGTTGGCGGTAACATGGCTAACACATGACACTCACGGTTTTCCAATAAAGTTCACAGTCAAAAATCTTCTGCCTTAGTTCAAAGGAACATCTCAGGTTATTCGTTAGCGCTTTAAGACGGCCTCCTTTGAAGGCGGAGCTTCATCCAGGAAGTGGTTAAACAGCGGAAACATGGAGGAACAGAAAAGCACAAATTGTGTTTAAAGTTAATTTTTTGTTTGCGTTAAACTGCTGATGTATTACATGTGTTTCGGATCACGTTGGGCGTGTCACATTAGCCTGTTAGCATGCTACATATTTAAAGGCATCAGATTATGTCGTAAATGTTACCTATTAAACTCAACTTGACTAAATTGTGCTTCATAAACTAAAACCGAAGTTTTCTTAAACCTAGTTTGATTTTTTCACCTGTGGGCGGGGCTTTAACACCTCCACCTGAGATTTTAAGGAAACAACTTGCTGTGGGTTGTTTTTTTTTTTTGGTCTTTTTGTCCTCTATTTTTAACTTAAATTTTTTTTTGGACCTGTGAATCATCTGTTCTACCAGATGGCTCGAGAGTCAAACTGGTTCCAGCGGCGTCAGCTATTAGCTGGATGATGGCTCCGCCTCCTGGGCGTGGCTTACGACCAGCCGAGACAATAAATGGGAGTGAATCCTGTGGTCTCAAAAACAGTTTTCCACTTCCTGTCTCGTCTTTGTAATGAACAATCATTGATTATCGCTTCACCTTTGCGCCCGTTTTCATTGGACCATCGTTACTTCGGTGAAAAGTTCCTAATATTCTACTTAAAATTGTCCAAAGTGATGTAGTTTTTTATAAACGTTACACCAATAAGAGTACGTTCATCCATGTTTAATTTAAAGTCTCCTGGAAGGAATTAATTGCGGCGCGTCTTTGGAAAGTCAACAGCAGAATTACTGGAGGAATAATTGATGTTTGAAAAACCAAAGCGTTGAGTCGGATCTTTTCTTGGGTAAAGATCGTTTCCTGGGGCAGAAGCCTGAAGCCGTTTCACCGGCGGCGCTTCTGTTTCTGTAGGGAAGTGAAACTGACACACACACACACACACACACACACACACACACACACACACACAGGGCTTTCTTTCTGCCATCTAAAAGTCATTTATCTGAATCTGCTTCCTGTTTATTTGTTTGTTTGTGTGTTTTTACAGGACCAACACCTCATCACAGGATCTTAGAGCAATTCCCACTTCCTCGCTTCTGATTGGTCGGTCGCACGCACCCGCCAAACACATCCTCCTTTTCCTGAGGAACACAAACTTGCTGAGTCGGTGTGAAATGTGGCGGCTGATGGCCGTAAAAACCGGAAGTGGACACACGTCCGTCTAGCGATGCCGGTCTGAAAATGACTGACGGGGTGTCGGTCGTTTCGGAGCGCCGATTGGACAACGAGCACAGGTACCCGCCATATTTGTTCAGGCACACTTTTGACTTCAGCATACTTCATCGAGTATTCCTGGCACCGCTACCTGCTAACGGGTAGCATCCTTACGCTTAAACGTCCTGGGATATGTCTAATTCCTGAAAAGACTGTTGTGCCATGCTTGGGTCAAAAATGTCACAGAGGACAACAGCTTTCTCCTTGACGGACAAGAACTTCCTTTAGTGAATGCCTGAAAAACTTCCAGCTCCACGAGACTCTAAAAGTAAAAAAGGCGATATTTCGACAAAGATCGGGAGGATGCATTGCCCCCAGAGGAAGAAACGCCTCACCTGGGACTCGGACTTCTCGGCCATCGCCGTTCCGTCCATGAACGGGTCGGGGTACCTGGACTACACGGTGGAGACACACGCCTCCAGAGCGCTGACCGTCATGCAGGAGTTCCGACGGCAGGAGATGTTGTGCGACTTGGTGCTTCACGTCACGTACAAGGACCGGACCGTGGACTTCAAGGTGAGGATCAGGATCGCAAATCAAGGGTGTCAAAATCATTTTCACCGAGGGTCACATCAGCATAACGGCTGTCCTCAAAGGGCCAGATGTAACTAATAAATGTAACTAAATGTAACTCAATGTAATGTAACATAAATGTAACTACTACTCAATGTTTGCTCTGAATTTATTACTTATTCAAGTTACAAACATTACAGTTCCACAAACAAATGTTTGTTTCTCTGTTCTAACATAAATCCTTTTAATTTGTCAAGTTATTAAACCCACAGAACTCCATCAATCAAGGATCAAACTATCAATGAATAAAGAAAAATAAAATCAAACACAAGTTAGGACATTAACTTTGTTCAAAACGTTTTTCTCAAAATTAAAATGGGCTGAATTACTGCATTGTGAGAAAGGTAGATTTTGGTCAAAGCACACTTTTGACCTTTTTTTTTTTTTTTTAAGACATGAACTTTTATGCTCAGGCGGGCCACATAAAATGATGTTGGGGGCCACTTCTGGCCCCTGGGCCTTGAGTTTGACACATATGCTAATATATACGCCATAGCTGATATATGGCGCTAGAGCCGATCCTGGTTTACGCAGCGATGCTGCAGCAGCTCATTGATCTCATTGGATGATTAACTTGATGTGTGATAAAACGCGTCTTTGTCCAGGTGCACAAGGTGGTCCTGGCCTCCTGCAGCCCATACTTCAGAGCCATGTTCACTAGCAGCTTCAAGGAGCACTGCGCCCCAGAGGTGACTCTCCGCGACGTCTGCCCCCAGATGGTGGGAAAACTCATCGACTTCGCCTACACCTCCCACATCACGGTGGGAGAGAAGTTCGTGTTGCACCTCCTTTTGGCCGCCATGAGGTAAACAAACCCTCTAAAGGTGTTAAACGTCACTCGGCGATGGGTTTTGAGTTTTTTTTTCCTCCTCCATCGTCGTTTCCTGTCAGGTATCAGATCGAAGACGTGGCCAAGGCGTGCTGCGATTTCCTCATGAAGCACCTGGAGCCGGCGAACGTCATCGGGATTTCCCGCTTTGCCGAGGAGATCGGCTGCACCGAGCTGCACCAGCGGAGTCGGGAATACATCAACACGCATTTCAACGAGGTGACAATCAAACTCATGGAGAGCAAGTGCACACTTTTAGCTTTTAACTGCAGCTCGTTTATCATTCTAACATTTCTTCTTTACTTTTCGTTTAGCATTCCTGTCATGTTTTGCCCACACGGCTCACGGCCGTTTAAAAGAGGATTAACAGCAACTTATTAACCCCTAATGAATAAAATACTCATTAATCAAGTGTCAATTTATCACAGTTTTTTTATTTTTCCACTGAACAAACAAGGAAACAAAAAAAAGAGAAGCAGTGAACGAGTAGCTCTGCTTGTAAATGTCACAAACGGAGCCTGAGAACTAATCCACGCTGTCAGTTTCAGCTAAGCTAATATTTGCACATGACCCGCCTATTCTTCTCTATCATCTTCAAACACGCCATCGCCATTGATTTACCCAATGAAAACAGTTTCCATCTGTGCTTCCGCCCCCTCATCCACCTCATCACTCCCCAAAACGGTTACCGAAACCCACTAGTGGGGAGTGATGAGGTCGAAGCTTCGACGCCGACTCAGGAGGCAAAGCATCGTCAGTTTGTCGGCGGTTCGATCCAAGTCATCGGCACATCGAAGTGCTCCCATTGGCTGCTCCACTGTAAACTGACTTTGACTACCTCTGCGTTTGATGGGCCTCTTCACCTCGTGTCCTTCCTCCTGCAGGTGACCAAAGAAGACGAGTTCTTCAGCCTGACTCACTGCCAGCTGCTGGAGCTCATCAGCCAGGACAGTCTGAAGGTGCTGTGTGAGTCTGAGGTGGGTGATGTAGAAGAACTGCATCGTACTCTAGTTCCTGCGTGTTCTATCTCCTCCGGATGTCCGTTTCCTGTGGCGGCGGGAAGTGAAAATAGTCCAATGCTGCCTTTGGTTAGAGAAGCTCCTAGAAAAGAAGAGTCCATCCTTTAAAGATCTGATCTCTACGTGTAGACTTCATAGCTAGTATTTTATATATAGTTAAACCTCAAGGTACCCCATAAGTCAAACAAATATCCCCCATTTACAATAACTAAAATTATTTTAGTCTTAAATAGTTTGGTAAACAATGATGAAGAATGAAAAGAAGTCACGAGAACATACGAGCTATGTCTTGACTCCACCGAGAACGAGATCTTGTCTCACTGATGTTGTATTCATCCACCAACCAGCGGTGGTGTCTTGAAGCACGGCTCTTATCTCAGATTTTCACTTGTATGTCAAACAAAAATATGGACAGAGTGACGACTCGTATCTCAAAAAAGTTGTATGTTGAGCAGCTTGTATCTCGAGGTTCTACTGTATTTATACTTTCAAATGCGTCACACCATCAGGTGTACAAGGCCTGCACAGACTGGGTCCGCTGGGATACGGAGGGTCGATCCCAGTACCTCCACGCCCTCCTGAATGCAGTCCACATCTACGCCCTGCCTCCAAAGTTCCTGCAGAACCAGCTGCTGTCCTGCCCCATCCTCAGCAAGGTAGGCAAAAGCATTCTAGAGATGAGAGATGAGATCTATCATTGAGACGTTAAAAGAAAGATAATTTTTTTTCCAATCTTTTTATCCTACTGTCCTGCGTCTTAACTCCAGGCCAACTCCTGTAAGGACTTCCTGTCTAAAATCTTCCAGGACATGACTCTGAGGAAACTTCCTCCCGGACCCAACCGCGGCACGCAGCTCATCTACGTCGCTGGGGGGTAATAAAACATCACACATTCATTCAGAGTAGCTGATCCACAGCAGAAAGGCTGAGTCTGCCCCCTAGAGGATATGAGGTGGTACTGCTTCCTGTCTCCGTCAATCCTCCTCCAACGAGACAGATGGCGATGATGTCATCACCAACAAAAATTGCTTGCAAATAAACGCACACATGTTGGGCTCATGTTTGAGTAAAATATATCTTTGGAGGGGGTTACGCCTCAAACAGGGGAGCGTACCATTTCTGTTTCCACAGTTTCTAACCCCGCTCGCCGTTTCCTGTCCGCTCAGGTACCAGCAGCATTCGCTGTCCTCCATGGAGGCGTACGATCCCCAACGGAACGTCTGGCTGAAGCTGTCCGACATGGCGTCCCCCTACAGCGGTCTGGGGGCCTGCGCTCTGTTCGGACTCCTCTACACCGTAGGTTGAACCAGTCGTCGTGGCAACCCGTCGTTCCGGCTCCGTTCTGATCCCAGTTCTTCCCCGGTTCCAGGTGGGCGGGAGGAACCTGTCGCTCCAAACCAACATGGAGTCCAGCGCCCTGTGCTGCTACAACCCCATGACCAACCAGTGGAGCCAGCAGGCGTCCCTCAACGTCCCCAGGAACCGGGTGGGGGTGGGCGTGGTGGACGGGTGCATCTACGCCGTGGGTGGCTCCCAGGGGCCCTTGCATCATAACACGGTGGAGAGGTGAGAGGACGCTTCAGCCACCACCAGACGAGGTCGCCATTTTAACCTAATCTACTTAAAGTTGGCCGGCTCAGGCAGGCGGCGTCTTCAGTGATCTAATCTGATTGGTCGGTAACTCCATTAGGATCAGACGGCAGATTATCGCCGCGCTGACTTGGTTTACTTCTCCCTGCAGGTGGGACCCAGAGTCGGACCGCTGGTCCTTCGTTCGCCCGATGGCGGTGGCTCGCCTCGGCGCTGGGGTGGCGGCGTGTGGGGGGGCCCTGTATGTAGTAGGGGGGTACGACGGGCAGACCCGCTGGAACACGGCAGAGAAATACCAACCCGACACCAACACCTGGCAGCAGCTGGCGCCCATGAGCACCATCCGCAGCGGTCTGGGTGAGTGTGTGTGTGTGTGTGTGTGTGTGTGTGTGTGTGTGTGTGTGTTGCGAGGTGTAGATTGATGACATCATCGTTGTCTTTGCAGGTCTGGTGTGTCTGAACTCGTACCTGTACGCCATTGGCGGGTACGATGGGCGGAGCCAGCTGTGTTCTGTGGAGCGTTACAACATAGCCAAGAACCAATGGGAGCCCAGGGCCCCGATGCAGACCTGTCGCAGCGCCCACGGGGTCACCGTCTACCAGGGACGCATCTTCGTTCTGGGTCAGTGACATCAGCAGTGCTTCGGTTTTGATTTTTTTGTTTTTTGATATTTTCTGTATGTATCTTAAACTCAACACTGCAAATAGGGGAACTATTTTTACCTGTACCTTCACCTGTACCTTCACCTGTACCTTCACCTGTACCTTCACCTGTACATGTACCTTCACCTGTACCTTCACCTGTACATGTACCTTCACCTGTACCTTCACCTGTACATGTACCTTAACCTGTACCTTCACCTGTACATGTACCTTCACCTGTACATGTACCTTCACCTGTACATGTACCTTCACCTGTACCTTCACCTGTACCTTCACCTGGACATGTACCTTCACCTGTACCTTCACCTGTACATGTACCTTCACCTGTACCTTCACCTGTACATGTACCTTCACCTGTACATGTACCTTCACCTGTACATGTACCTTCACCTGTACCTTCACCTGTACCTGTACCTTCACCTGTACATGTACCTTCACCTGTACCTTCACCTGTACATGTACCTTCACCTGTACATGTACCTTCACCTGTACCTTCACCTGTACATGTACCTTCACCTGTACCTTCACCTGTACATGTACCTTCACCTGTACCTTCACCTGTACATGTACCTTCACCTTCACCTGTACCTTCACCTGTACATGTACCTTCACCTGTACATGTACCTTCACCTGTACCTTCACCTGTACCTGTACCTTCACCTGTACATGTACCTTCACCTGTACCTTCACCTGTACATGTACCTTTACCTGTACATGTACCTTCACCTGTACCTTCACCTGTACATGTACCTTCACCTGTACCTTCACCTGTACATGTACCTTCACCTGTACCTTCACCTGTACATGTACCTTCATCTGTACCTTCACCTGTACCTTCACCTGTACATGTACCTTCACCTGTACCTTTACCTCTAGATGTACCTTTACCTGTACCTTTACCTCTAGATGTACCTTCACCTGTACCTTTACCTCTAGATGTACCTTCACCTGTACCTTTACCTCTAGATGTACCTTCACCTGTACCTTTACCTCTAGATGTACCTTCACCTGTACCTTTACCTCTAGATGTACCTTCACCTTTACCTGTGCCTTCATCTGTACCTTCACCTGTACCTTTACCTCTACATGTACCTTCACCTACATCTTCACCTGTACCTTCACCTGTACCTCCACCTTCACCTGTGTCTTCACCTCCACCTGTACCTTGTTCCCACGCAGGCGGTTTTAACCAGCAGGGCTTCCTGTCCAGCATCGAGAGCTACTGCCCAGACGCCGATGAGTGGGCGTTCGTCACCAACATGCCGGTGGGCCGCAGCGGGATGGGCGTGGCCGTCACCATGGAGCCGTGTCCCGGCAGCCTTCCGGAACAGGACGAGGACATGTAAGACGGGGACGCGGGTGGACTTGTGGTCACATGCACGGCCTTCAGCGACGCTGCCGCATCAGCAGCGCTTTTCGTTCACATGGAAACGACGAAGAGGAGGGCAGGTATTCCACGTCTGGTAGCGTGAGGCGGCCTCTACATCAACATGGTGCTCTGGATTTCATCTCCAGGGATGGAACTATTTAATTAAAAGACGTAATTCTACGGCTGTTTTCAATCCTTCAGTGTTAATTTTTACACGTGAATTTAAATGACCTTCAGTTTAATTCCTAATTCCTCTCCTGGTGTCGTATGTCTACCTCTGATTGTGTCTACGGTGAAGCGGTGACTCTAAAATGTGTGAGTGTGAGCATGAATGGTGGTTTGGTTCTCTGTGTTTCGGACCCGTGATGACCTGGCGGCCTGTGCGGGATGGCCCCCCCTCTCTCTCTGTCGATCTGTTACTGCTGGGATCGGCTCCGGTTTCTGATCCAACAAAAGAGAAAGCAGTAAAAATGAAAGAATTTTTAACAAGTTTGCCATGGTGTTGTTCTTTTTTGCGAATTCATTTTAATTTGTCTCTGATAATAAAACTAATAACGAGTGAAAGATTAAATTCATCCTCCTGTAATGCGCGTACCTTGCCACTAGGGGGCGGAAGATGCCTTCAAACAGCTGGATTTTGCTTCTACAGCCCCCCCATTCCCCCACACTTGGACTGACAGCTCAAAAATAACAACACAAAATCTAAATTTACACCTTTCTGCTCTGTTTTGCTTGGATAAAGAATATTTTTGCGTGTTTTCCGGCTGAATTAGACGAAGCCTCTCGGCGACCTTTACCCCAGCAGGCCTGAAGGGAAACAGAGTCACCAGCAGTTAGTCATCACCCACAGACGTCACCTGTGTGTTTACTGATCGTGTTCTGCGTCGCCTCCATGGCTCACCTGCAGTTATCCCAGCATGCCGCAGGAGAACGCCGGTCCAGAGACGAGTCAGATCCGCCTCGGTTGCGTCGTCAGTGGAGGTGTGTGATGAGGAAGAGGACGCACAAATGCATTGTGTGTGTGTGTGTGTGTGTTTGCGTGCGTGTGTGTTGACTGAGAGACCTGTTGTGCGAGAGGAAGCGGCGCGGTTCCAGTCGGGGCCTCAGAGCGACGAAGACGAGGGAGCAGAGCTCTTACTCATTGGCTGTGACTCACATGTCGAACACATGACGCAGGCGTCTCTCTCACACACACACACACACACACACACACAGTTACACAAACATTCTACCGAACAGACAAATTCTCCTTCACATACACACACACACACGTGTGTGTGTGTGTGTGTGTGCAAGACAAAGATGTCTGTCTCTGGAAACGGATGTGCCTCAATGCTTTCATGGTGTCACAAGGGATGCTGGGAGATTTTTGCACCCGTGAAAATTAGCACATGCACAGACGTAGCAGTAGCGCCTTTTGCGTGTTCGTTGCAACGTCTCCAAGCCGTCGCAGCCAACCCGGAAGGAACCGGAACTAGGAACCGGAAACGGCGTCTAATCGGCGTTTCGTGTTTCCGACTGTTAAGAAAAGTCGACTTTTAATTTTGTTGCATCAAATAAAGTTTTTCACTTTTTCAACTAGAGGATGTCTGGAGTTACTGCGAAAAAAGGATGCACAAATGTGAGGAGAGGGAGGAGCTTGGTGCATTGTGGGAAGTCATCCAGCAGGCCCAGCCTGTAGCTCGTAGCGTGTTGCTAACCAAACCCAGCCTTGGCTCTGGGACCGGAAGCCGGTTCCGCTCCCGCGGAGAGAGGAGCCATTATCACGTCACCGAGTCGTGGCTCTGGTTCACCACCAGACAGGCAGCGGCTAAATTTGGGCCCTGAAGGCGGTTTTTACGAGCGCAGAAAGCGATATATTCTGGCACGTGGTTGTTGGAAGTGGGTTCGCGGCCCGTTTATCGTTCACAAACAGAAACACGGGGGAAGAGATAGAATCTCTGATCGGATCGTCAACTGTTGCGTAACAGCCTGCAGCTCGGCGGCGGCGGGGGGGGGGGGTGGGGGGGTGGGGATTAACGCGTCCATAGGAGCAGGATGTCAAAACATGCCGTTTTATTTTATTTTAAAGTATTTTCCTGGGGGTAAGGAAGCCCAAAGGGGCCAAAACAGTTCGGCGTTATCGTTCAGAATTAAAGGATGAGCTTCAATCTGTCCCGTTTGGTTGGATGAAGATGGAATCCAACATCTATAGGGTCTGTAGGGGTGGGGGGCTTATAGCTAGGTTTGTGTAGGTGTGACCTTGGGAAGTGATGACCTCATCAACATCCCCGCCTGCAAAGCTAATCTGCTGTGTTCTGAAGGATGCTCCTGCGACGGAGCCGTCCGTGAAGGTGACATTGGCGAGTGGACCGGCGGCGTGGAACCACACCCCTCTCCGAGGAGCGTTCAGATGGGGGGGGCGTGCACACGGAGGCCTGTTGTGGCTGCACATGCATGCAAATTCTGCACGCATATTAATCGTGTGGCACAGCTGTGAGGATGTGTGTACACCGACGGCGTAACCGTGGTAACTACATGCAACCTGATGTAAAAAAAAACGTGACTGGCGTCAGCTGACCGCCCAGATGCCTGCAGCAGGTGTCGAAGCCTGGGGGAGGGGGGGGGGGTCAAAAGGTCAGATGGCGACCTCTTAATCCAACCAGATTCCTGCTCATGGGCATCTCTGGATTCGAACCAGCAACCCCCCAGAAAGACTGCGATCAGATTCCTTCTGGGAGTTCTTTTTTTTTTTGACCTGCCCTGACCCGACCTGAGCCGTACGACACCGTCAGCTCCTCTGAATATCTCCCATCCCTCTGCGAACAGATGCCCTTGAGCAAGGCACATCCAGCTGATGCAGAGGGGGGTGGGGTGGAGGGGTGAATCGGGGAGAGGCTGGAGACAGATGGTGAAGCCGTCCTCTGTTGCTATGAATGGAGCAGAACGAGTGGGAAGCGTCTCACAGCATGAATAAATGTCCACAGCTTCTATGTCGCTGCATAAGTTTCACAAACACTCTTTAATCCCGCCCCCCTCACTTCATGTTATTATTATTTATTTATTTATTGCATATGAATGTTTGTGTGATAAACAACACATATTCACTTAACAGACACGCGCGGGACCCCCCCACCCCCCCACTCCTCACTCCTCATCCTCACCGTTACATCCTCAACCGCTCCAACGGATGACGGTTATAACGCGGCGCCAAGCGCGCGTGTCGTGAAATTTGTGACGTGACATTTTAATAAACGACACATCTTTTTTTTTTTTTTGTCATTTTTTAATTCTAATTTCAATCAATAACTAATAATAATAATAATAATAATAATAATAAGTGTTTAAATGCTGCAGAATGGGTTCATGATGAATTTTTTTTTTTTAATATGATTTTTTTATTAATCCACAACCGCGCGTGTTTTGCGGTTTTAACGCGTGTTGCGTGGCGTGATGGTTTGAAATGCCTTGCGTGAGTGAATGGAGGCTGTCTTGTTTTGTGCATGTAGAGCGGCCGACTGGTCTGCGCCTTCACTTCCACGGTGTTTCTCTCAGACTCGGAGGAAAGCATGAGTGGACGGTTTCAAGCTCCCCTCTCGCTGAATTGATTCTACTATGGGTCCTCCAGAAACGCGTTGCTGCCACACGGGGGAGTTCAACTTCCAGTTATTCTTTATAAATCCTATTTAAGACACATCTAACACGCTATATGTGATAAAAGTATATTTCCTACTTCTTTATTAACGTTTAAATTCCATTAAAACATACCTGTATGCTGACGACACGCGCCTTCCCGCCAACACACGTTTGCAGCTCCCCCCTGTACCCAAAGATGGTACGTTCCACAATTTATTCCAGGGAAAGACTGACAGTTTTTTGGGTCATGAAGCAGCTGTTCAAGTCAGTGGTTCGCCCTCCCGCCGCAAGAATAAGGAATTAGTACATTTCAAATTAGATAACTACAAACGTCGGCGCTGGGAGAGATAAAGTATGACATTGTGGCCGTGGTGGAAAAATAACAATTCCAACTAGATCAAAAAATATTTATTATGAATAAATTATTTAAAAAAAAAAAAAAATTCCACAGTTGATTTTTTTTTAGCACATCCACATGAACAATGTTGGGTGTGTTGTTTATATTTAGCTGTAGTTTAAGTGCAGTAAATTCCTTGTTGAATTCTTGTGATATTAGAGGCGAACGGCTTGCGTCTCTTCCATACACACACACACACACACACACACACACACACACACCCTACTGTAGTCGACCTACAGTAGAAAGTGGAGTTGAACAATGGTGGAGTAACTGTTTAGTAGCTCCAGTCAACGTCAATCCATCAGCCGTCGTCTATCGGCTCAAATCAGACGTTTCATTCTTTGCTTTTTTTAAAAGCAGATGCTTCAAACATCCGGGCCGGACTCAACCTGGTTATTATAAATTTCACTATCAATCAATACGGATTGCCAGATTGCCTTTCCAGTCAGGAGTGAATGAATGTGTGCATATAGTGCTGCATACGGGTTTATTCCCTTGCATGTGTGTGTGTGTGTGTGTGTGTTTGCAACATGGGTCAAGCCCCTTGGAAACAACAGCAGAGGTCCTCTGCTTTTAAGTGGATTAAAACTCCAGCACAATCCCCCGGGCCAGCCGGCGTTGGACGGAGCGGGTGTAGTTTAGATGAGGACTTAAGACTGATTATCTCTCATGCTGCCTTTGTTTTTGCTGCTACTGTGGCGTATACGGGTAATACTGGCAAGGATGTGGAAATCTGTCCGCTATATTAGCGCTGTTGTCGCGTTTGGACCATCTGTGTTGAATCTTTTGCTAACTTTCAGCAGAGATTCCTCGGCTCTGGATTTCTGTACCTGCAAAGGCCTGATGTTTAGTCTGCCATCCTGCAGTCGCCTGGTCTTATCTCTGCCTCAATATGTGAGCCTCTGTTTTGGTTTCCCTGGATCCCTGAGTGTCATTCCCATAATTCCTGCTCCGTATCAGCACCGATTAACCAGGTCAATACATCTGGGCTCCATTTGTTGCATGCTACAAAAAAATCTAACTCGCTAATGTCTTGTAAAATTCCATTTTTACACAACATTTCGTGAATTTAAATATTTATTTCATTGTTTTTATATCTCAGATATATCAGATAGCATGAGATGAAATCTTCATTTGAACGATTAAAGGTGCAGTGTGTGGGATTTAAAGGGATTTGGGAGTAAAACAGGATTTACATCTAGAATCATTTTTCATTAAAGGATTGAAAATTAACAATAACAACTTAGCAGGAGCCTTTTTTTTGACAGTTAGCATTTTTAATAAACACTGCAAGGGGAGGGGTGAGCAGTGATTCACAACTGTGTATTTTTAAAAAAAATTGCAGCTAATTCAATAAATTTGCAGCTAATTCAAAGAAATAAAAAATTTGAGAGAAGGTCAAAATAACCCTAAATAAGCAGTTATTTTATTTAGCCATCGATTAGACATCACACCTTTTTTTTGGATGCTAGCATGCTAACTAGAAAAAAATCTGCATTCATTTTATTAAACCAGCCGTGTTTTTAACACCCTCCTTTGAACGACTTGTGTGACCCCCCCCCCCTCCTCCCAGGCTATTGTCCGCCGTATACGACCCAACGACGCACAGACGCCATAAAATCTGTGTTTAAGGAAGTAATTCTGATTCCAAACAGCAGGGATTCCAGCCCAGCAGATAATGAAGTCTTTGGTGTTCAGAAGTCAACAAGTTCCACTGATCTGATGACGTACTTTAAGACACAGATGCAGCATCTTGTGTTTGGGGTTTTAGAACAGGGGTCCCCAACCCCCGGGTCGTGGACCGGTACCGGTCCGAGGGTCAGTCGGTCTTACAGTATTTCCGTTTTCTTTTTGATCTGATTCTGAACAATGTTTAGTTTTAAAATGAGTGGATTTTCTCCTCCGTATCTGTCTATGAGTCACTCTAGACGCTTGTGAAGATGCTTGCCTCGGTCACATGACAACCTTCTTAAAGGGGCCGCTCCGGCTGCTGACACAGACTACATCAGCGCTAAACTGAAACTCCCAAGCTAGCAGAACCAACAAGAAACAAACGTTGGTGCGACGTTAAGAGAACGCTGCTAATAAAGTTGATACAAACTGGATTCACATTTATTATTATATTTAGAAAAAAAAAAATCAGTTTTAATGACGATCGTATCTTTTTATTTTGTTGTGTTTATTTACCACATCTTAAAGGACAGTCCGTGAAAATATTTGCTGATGTTAAACCGGTCCATGGAGAAATTTTTTTAAATTTATAAGGTAAAAGATGATATTTTATGATAGTGTTAATGCGGCAGATTAAATCTACCAACAAAGGATGTCAGTATCCACCTGGTTGTGTTGTGATGCTGCCCCCTACAGGCAGTCGAGAAAATCCAGACTCATTTAGATTTCCGTATTTGTGAATGGCAGGAGACGTTTTATTCTTCTGACTCATACGAAACGACGCCGCGGCGTTGTGTTTCCGAGCTGGCGTGGCAACAAACTTTTCACGTTCCCTCGGGATTTGCTTCCGTCGTCGTTCCGTCTGAATTCCGGTCCGGTCCCAGCGAATCCTCCAGCGTCGGGATTGAGTTACAGTCGTTGCACAACGCAGCATATGTGGGAAATAAAATCATAGCTGGAGCCATCTTTGTTTTCATTGTGACACCGACAGCACCCCCCCCCCCCCAAAAAAAAATCTCACCCCGACCCTCGCCATAGGGAGGCATTTCCCTTTCAACCAATCAGATACGGTTTCCGTTTATTTGTTGTTTTGTTTGTGCATCAGGTAGGATCACACAAAAACACCTTGATGGGTTTTTAAGGAAGCTTGGTGGGAGGGGCTTGTAACAGCCAGGATAAAGGGGCGGGCCTTTACGTTTTCTTTTACGTTGATGAGATTTTTTAAAATCTTTTACAGCTATAGGGTAGAAAATGAAACATTTTGGACCAAAACGTCAAAATTTTGCAATTTTTTTTTTTTTCCATGAGATGAAATTTTTTGCTGATTTTATATAAACTACTTCGCATACTTCTATATTACATGTAATTCGACAATATAATACACCAAATGTTCTGGTTCCAATACTTTTCATCTCTTCCTTTAAGACTTCTTATAAGTTGGACTCAAACCAGTCAACAGATTTCCATCAAGCCTGTCGGTTTAGGCTAATACCTGGAATGGGATTAGAGTTTAATTGAATTAAAACAGATCATTGAGCCTTTCTGGATCCATCGCGTGTATCGATCACTTCCTATAAATGAACTTCTAATACATTTCATGTAGTTTTTCTGTCCGTCTCCATCCTCAGGACACATCTGGATCTTCGGGTCGGGAATGATGAGGATGATGTCACCGACCTCGCCGTCCCGTGGGTCGCTCTGGAGGAGCAGGTACAAGCGGACGCAACTTTTGTTTTGTGATAAAAATACTCAAAACTTCCTCCCGACGCCGGCGCCCCATTGGTGGAAAAGCCTCCGGGGGTGAAACGGGATCAGGCCCCACCAAATGTGTGGTGGATGCACATAGACCTGCGTGCATGTGTGTGTGTGTGTGTGTGTGTGCTTCACATGCACGTGTGTGTGCGCGTGTGTGTGCACATGTGGGGATGTGGGCGTGGATGAAGGTGCATGTGCAAAATGTGTGTGTGTGAGTGTGTGTGAGTGTGTGTGTCTGCTCCCGCCAGCCTCTAATGGGGATCATGTGTGGAGTCAGCAGCGCAGACACACAAAAACATGCTAACCCCCACCCCACCCCACCCCACCCCCACACACACACACATGCACGGTGCGCATTAACACGCACACGCAAACACACACGCAAACACACATAGGCGTGCACAAAAAAAAAAAAAGAAGCACACACCCAGAGCGTGCCTCAGTCAGCGAGAAGAACTCCTAGGGGAGATAAAGCACCAGCTTCTCTGTGTGTGTGTGTGTGTGTGTGTGTGTGTGTGTGTGTGTGTGTGTGTGTGTGTGTGTGTGTGTGTGTAGTAGAACACACACTCTGTTTCAGAAGGATGGGGGTTTGGTGGTGGTGGTGGTGGGGTGGAAGGCGGTGGGGGAAGGGAGAGAGAAGAAGGGGGGGTGGAGAGAGAAAAGAGAAAGATATGGGCAGTGAGCACAGGCGAATGGATGGAAGGTGTGTGTGTGTGCGTGTGTGTGTGTGTGTGTGTGTGTGTGTGTGAAAGAGAAGGAGAACAAGTAAAGAAGGAGAGAGAGCAGAAGATAGGGGGTGAGGATGGAGTGAACGGCTGAGAAAAGAGAGAGAGAGAAAGAGAGAGGGGTTGAGGGGCCCCGTCGGGGGATGGGGGGTGGGATTGGGGGGGGGTGAGGCCCTGTAGTTTTAGCCGAGGGGCGAGACAGTCAACAACACAAGTATCCAACGCTCCACACACAAACCGAGACGACAACGCGGCCGAGCACACAAACCTGCTCTGCGTGTTCAGTCATCCCTCCATCATTTGTCTTTTATTCTCATTTGTAATCATTGAGACGTTACACACACACACACACAGACACACACACACACACACACCAAACTTTTAAAAAAATGTAACACAAAAGATCTAAAAATCTTCCCCTCCACATTTTAGTTTAGTTAGCGTAGCCGCTGATCATCGATGACGCCGCAACGGCGGCGGTTCGAGGAACGAACGCCGAACGCGCCGTTTTTTTTTCCAGAAGGTGACAGAAATTCATCCTGAGAAGAAACGAGTCGACCAGTTTGAGAGAAACACAACATCTGTCGGCTGTGCAGACAATTATACCGCCACACACTCCTGTTTGCGTCTGGGATTAAAACTAAAACAGGTCCAGGAACTTGTTCAAACGTTTTTCCCGGGGATAGAAAAGTCTGGATCCAATTTGACGTCCGAGTCGACGCGTCTCTGTCGCCGGCGTTCAGGTCCGATGTAAGACTGTGAGAACTTTATATCGAGATTCCGCACGCCGAAGGAAACCAAAATTCACCGCAGGAGCCTAGTTCGTTTCCAAATATGTGAGTTAATGATGTGTGAGTGAAAAATAAGGCTTTAACTTTGAGGAGGAAAAGAATCTTGGGTTTTTTAAGGCGGGCCAATTTTTGCTTTCATTCTGACCCAACTTGTAGCTTGTTAGCGGCTAGTGGCAGTTAGCGGCTAACTTTTTGTTTTTCAGGACTTTTGTTTTCTCCTTTATTAAATATGTTCTAATAACAAAATTATATTTTAATTTGTTTTGTTGACATTTAATTAAATAATAAGAAGTAAAAAAAAACAAACAAAATTAATTTATCAGGGGTTAATCAATATTTAGCATAACTACGTTACAGGATGGTAGCACATAGCAGTTTGTAGCGGTTAGCAGCTAACTTCTTTTTCAAAGTTGGACGGTGTTTTCATATTCCAATTTCTTTTTTTTTTTAAATTTTTTAAAAACTGAGGAATATTCTCATTTTTTTTGTCAAACGTTTAACAAAAAAACAAACAAATAAATAATACTATTATATAAATTAGTTTTTTTAGTTTAGTTTTGTTCAGTATGTACTGCTGCTAGTAGCAGTTAGCAGCTAACTTGTTTTTCAAAAGTGGACAGTGTTGTCATATTCTATTTTCATTTTTTAAAACATTTTCTAAAAATTAAGAATATTTTCACTTTTTTGTCAAACTTTTAACAAGAAAAACTAAGATAAATAAATAATACTTTTACAAAAATCAAGCTAACTTACCAGGTTTTGTTCAGTATGTACTGCTGCCAGTAGCAGTTAGCAGCTGGTAAAAGTTAGCAGCTAGTCACATTAGCAGCTAGTAATAGTTAGCGGGTGGCAATTAATAGCGTTAGCAGCTAACTAAAAGAGGAAGAAAATCAGCCATTCATTTCTCCAAACAGGATGGAGGACAGTGTTGGGAAGTTCTTATCGTCCAATCAGAAGACGGGCTAATCTGTCATGTGACATGGAGAGTATATTGTCTTTTTTATTACACTATTCTCTCCTACGGAAGTCGCTGCCTGACACACATGCTATGATGTCACACTGGATCTAACAAGAGTAATAAACACCAGCTAGCATTAGCGTAGCTCGGTCTCGACTGAAGACGCTCCAGTGTCGACTCAAAAGTTGTGAAACCGTCTCAGTGAAAACTAACCACGTCGTCTGATTGTGATTAACACTTTGTGCTTCCATTAATTTACTGCAGTCCTGTCACTTTTTGGTTTTGGCTCCAAATGTTAGCGCTTTCCCGTGACGTTATTAAAACTATTAAAATTAAAATAAGATGTCAGACGTTGAATTCTGCTGAATATGAGCTGCCTCGGTTTGGCTGGAGCGACACTCTCCAATTATGATCCACATAAAGTCCCTAAAGCTAACCCAGAGCCCGTAGCTTACAGGGGAGGTGTTAGCGTTCATGGCGCGGTCCAGGTTGCAGACGGGTCCAACGCTTCATGAAACACTAAACATGAAAACGCAGACGTCACGGAATTCACTTTAACGCCTGAAGCTGTTCACGCATGTTCACTTTAAACAGTTAACCTGTCGTCACTTTTATTACCAATTTGAATGTGTCACATAGAACGAGTGTTAATTTAAATAAAAACAGTAAAAGATCCTGAGTTTGAACATGAAACGTCTCGCGTTTCTACTGTTTCAAGCAGCGTTTCAGTTAACTTTACGTCCTTTAGGCAAATAGACAAACAAACTGATGAGATGCTAAAAAGCCCTGAACGGCTGAATGAGGTGAAAGGTCGGTAACTTACATATTAGTTTGACACGGGTCGGTGTGTGTGTGTGTGTGTGTGTGTGTGTGTGTGTGTGTGTGTGTGTTTGTACTTGTCACTCCCCGGAGGCGTTTTGCCGTTAACCCCAGGAACTTGTGTGTCTGACTGTAAGTCAGTCCTGCCCCGTCACAAATAGGCCGGGTTACGTTAGAGAATGTTTCATAAGCTGAAGCTGACCTCTTTCCTCCATGCGTCCCCCCACCCCTCATAGTCACCCGCCCCCCCAACACCCTTCCCCCTTTACTCTTGGTGTTTTCCTGCACACCCAAACATCAAACCCATCGATACACAAACCTTATCCTCTACTTTTTTGTGTTGTTTTCTCTTTTTGTGCGTCTCCTCTCGACAACTTCCTCCACAACTCCTCCTGTCGTCATGTTCAACCCGTCCAAACGTTCTCATTAATATTTCCTGCTTTCTGTTTTTCTGTTTTTAGCTCCTGACCAAAACCTGCAGACAAAACTCGGGGCAAAACAGCTGAATGTGCAGCAGGAGAAGTTTGCATTTTATAAAACACATAAAGATGAACATGCGTGTCTGCATGTGCAGGTGTGTATGCACCTTCACCCCAAAATGTGTGTATGCACTCTGCATGTGCGTGTGTGTGTGTGTGTGCGTGTGTGTGTGTGTGTTAGCATGTAATTGCATGCATGTGTGTCTGGGTTTGTGTCCGACTACCACTTGACTGCCATCTGAATCTGTGGCACGTACAGCAGAGCTGTGAAACAGCAGATAGACAGACAGGAGGAGGGCGGGTGAGGGGGGGGGAGTGGGAATGGGGGGGGGGTGAGGGAGTAAGAGAACAAGTGAGGAAGAGGAGGAGGGGGTGAGGACAGAGAGGAGGAGAGGCAGGCAGAGACGGAGAGTGAGCATGAGACAGTTATACAAACAGAGATACAGAAAGAGAGAGACAGGCTCTGTGGGGGGGTTTAGGGGTTGGGGGGGTTGGGGGGGCCATCAGCACACAGAGGCAGTCTGTGGTCTTCCAAGCGGCAGCAGCAGCAATAAAAATAGGGGAGAAGAAAAACAACGATTGCATGAAAGATTAAATTCCTGTTGGAATAGGAAGTGCAGGGCAGGTGGGGGGTGAAATGGGGGGGGGGGGGGGTTAGGGTGACGGTACCGGGTACGGGACACCTTCACGGTAAGAGGCCCCCCGCCGTGGATTATGGGTACCTGGTTGACGATGATGAAAGTCGAAGTTCATCTGAATGGTTTTCAGAAAAAGAATTTCCCAGAGATCAGCTGACTCGCCCTCAAAGACATGAGTCATCACAAATCGATGAGGCGCAGCAGCTTTTTAGCTTTAGATCAAATTTGTGTCTGCTCATGTCTTTGCATCGATCGACTCTTTTGGCGAGTGCCTTCACTGATCAATTCACGCGTTTCAGTCTGAACTCAGACCGACTCGATTCCGTTCGCTGTGAACAGAATCCAACAAGTTGAAGCACATTAACCGCTGGGTGGCAAAAAGAAGGAGATTCTCGGAAAGCGTAGGAAATTACTGAATGAGAAAGGGTTCGCAAATGTTTGCGGCATTCTAGCTGTTGTTACTTGTTCAACCCAAGATGCTTTCTTTTCTTTTTTTTTTCGGGCTATAGAGGGAAGTCTTTTGCAAACTAATTCCGAAAGAGTCAACCTAAAATTCTACTTCCTGTTATGTTATCGTCTTGGAATCCTTCAGATTTAGACGTGGTGAAATATAAATTTGATATGAATTAAGTGTTAGAGCGTGGCAGGTTGTGTTTTACATTTTGAGGATCTCTTGGAAATTCTTTTACTTTATATTTTGAGGATCTTTGTGGCGGCACAAAACCTCGATCTTTGTCTATCTTTGACTTTCCACTTTTGGACACCTTAGATCGCCCAAAGCCTCATTGACGCTTTGTCTACCTCTGTCTATGCATCCATACTTCTGTTGCTCTTGACGTCGACATCATTACGACCGGCGGAGGGCATTAGGCATTAGTCTGTCCGGCCTTTAGGTCCATCACGACTGGAGGAAAGAGAGTCGAACAATAGACGAGACAATTATAGCACACGTATTGTGAAGAGACGTAATGTCTTTGGCGCTCAGACCCAACAGGAAGTAGATCACCAACGGAAGACGTCTCATGGAGTCCGTCCTGCCAGTTGGAAGGAGACTTCCTCTCCCCAGTAGAATCTGGGTAATGGTTGTGGTGAGGAGTATCTCAGTTGTCGGACAACTCTGTAGAGGGTTGTCCTAATGGGGGTAGGGGTTTCTTTGGAGGTGGCCAGGGATCATGGGTTGAGGTGGGGCAGGGATGGAGGCGAGTCACGGATCTGGAAAGACGGCATCCTAGAAATTTGATAGTTTAAAGCCGGGAATGACGGGGAAGTCCGCTGGATATTGAGGATGGAGCTGGTCTTCCTGTCTGAACTTCTTCCAAGCTTTGTTTGTCACGTCTTGCTTGAACTGAAGCAACGATCCTCCCCTGCAGTTTCCAGCGGTGCTGCTTCGTTTCTGTCGGTATAGAATAGAACACAGGAGACAATCTGTGTCCTGTAGGTTCTCAGTTATCCAGGTCATAGTTATCCACAACTGTTTCAATCAATCCACTGGACTCTAAAAAAGTTTCTTGAAGATGTTTTGCCTCTCATCCAAGAGGCTTCTTCAGTTCTCATGGTGGCTCGTCTTGTCCCAGTTTATGGGACAATAAGCTGGGACACTTTCTTAAAGTCCAGTGGATTGATTTAAACAGCTTTGGATAACAGGTGACATTCAGAAACATTCGTACGTGTCCTTATTTGTTTTCAACGTGGATCGTGAATGGGCCTTCGGATGACGGTACATCCCAAAGTAACGCATTAAAAACCAACAGGAAACAGTCCAAAGCTTTTAGGCAATTGGTTTCGTTTAAACTGATTGAGTTGGGGATGATATTTCCTCAAATATCGACGTGCCATCTCGTTTTCTGAAACAACAGTTAGGAGGTTTTTTTATTATTTAATCAACGGCGGTACGACACAAAAAAAATCATTGTCCATGTGCTAACAGCAACTCTTAAAGGAAAAACAGGTTCGCACAAAGGAACGCAGAGGGGCGGTGGGAAGGAAGTGATTCGCAAAAAAGCTGGCTCTGGTCCCGCGTCGCCTCTCACGACGGAGACGGAGACGCTCCGACAAACGGACTGATTGGCGCCGCCAATGGCGCAATTCAATTAGAAATGAACATGTGAACGCATTCAAGAGCGAAGTGGAGTGATGAAAAATACAGGTTTGGCATGACTGAGCTCAAACCTGTTTAGAGCTGGCTCGTGTATGTGTGTGTGTGTGTGTGTGTGTGTGTGTGTCTTTGCATGTGTGTGTGTGAGAAAGTAGGGGCTTCGTTAGGGGTAATTACAGCTTTGCCATGTAAATAAGCTTGTCATAGAAGAGGTAGACACACCCACCGCTTTTTCAGACCCAATTAACCTAAACTCCCCTGGAATTCACTCACCTAACAATCTGCATCACTCACAGATACATTCCAGACTCTTCCCCGCACTTAATTAAAGTGTAAATATACGTACGCTCCAGCTTGGGGGTTAAACTTTCCCTTTCCACGATGAAACAGATGGTAAAGTGTGTGTGTGTGTTGGGAAAGTTGGGAATCTGTGTGTGTGTGATGAGCAGCTAAAGCTAGCCAGGTGATATCTGGATGCAGAAGGCGTCGCCCCCCCGGGGTAACTGGATGCTGTAGCCGGGGTGAGTAGCATCTATCATCTCAGCCGTTGATGAATGTCCGTCCTGAGCGGGTCTGTGGTGGAGGGGTGGTGGAAAGGTGGGGGTGGGGGGCAAGAAATGACTTGTGGTGGTGGAAGGAGAAAAAGAGAAGAAGAAGGGGGAGGTGGAGAGATGGGGGAGAAAGGGCAAACGGTTGGAAGATGAGGGGGATGAGATGAAGATGGAGGTCCGAGAGTGGCAGAGGTGAGAAAACCAGGATGGAAGGATGAGAATCCAAAAGTAGAGGAAGAGAGAAGAAGAGATGTAGGAAAGAGGTGAGGAGGAAGTAGGAGATGGAGGAAAAAAGGGAAGGGATGGAGAGAGATACGGGGAAGAAGAGAGGGAGATGGAGGAAGAAAGGAGGAAGAGGAGAAGGCAAGAAAGTGGGTGAGAGGAGAAAAAGACAATGTGGAAGAGGAGGATGGAGGGAGTGATGGAGGGACGGAGGGATGGAGGGGGAAGTTTGGAGGAACAATCAGGTGACAAACAGGTAAGAACCCAAAAAAAAGGCTCCATTGTTCCTCGGGCGACACGCCCAGAACAAAAATATTTTTGGATGTGGGCCAAAGATCTGCCGTTCACGACGCACCAAGCAAACTGGTTACAGGTACAACATTTTTCCTGAACCGTAACCGGCGACCAACGGAACCCGGAAACGAGGTGAACTCCTGAACCCAACAGTCACCAAATATGAAAACAGGAGGGGGGGAGGTTCTCTAGTCAACGCAAAGTTCAAACGAACGTCTTGAAGGCCATTAATCATTGTTGAAGATGACAATGAGAACCATTCTAAATGAATGAACCCACTATAGAAACCACAGAGGAATTATGGGATATATTTAGTTTATTTCCTCGTGTCTCTGTAGAGTCGATGACGCCAGCTGAAGCGATTTGAAGCTGTTGAGTTTGTCATGTTTTTCTTTATTCAATTTTTTAAAAATTTACGTTTAACCCTTTAAAGACCATGAACTAATTGCCACAAAAATCAAATTTTTGAAAACTTATGTCCGAATGGAACCTTCTGACAAATTTATTTTAATATAAATTTGTATATTGACGCTTTCTTAAAATAATAACTTAAGTCTTTTTTTTCCAGAATTTTCAGGAAACACAAAAAACTGAAGTATTTGTTGATGATTTAGGTAAAAAAAGTTTTTTGTAAAATGAAGACTTGGGGATTTATTTCAAGAGGGCTTTAAATTGTATAATTTTTTGCTAAATATTGAATTTTCCTGCACGCAAAATGCAGATGCATGCATCTAATCGTATACATCAAGTCTTTCAGGTAAAAAATATCAAACTTATGAGGTAGACACCTCAAAATCCTGAAACACCTTTTCATACAAACATAAATTCCTCTTTAATTCATGCTTTGTTGAGCTACAATTTTTCAAAATATTAATATGCATAGAGATAATTTATTCACAATTAAGTTTTTAATCACCTCAAGATGTTCTCAACAAATTTCAATTACATTTGAGGAGAAAATCTGAGAAAAATAATCAAAAACTGGAGAAAAACAAAAAATAAAATAACATTCAGGCATTAAAAAAATATGTTGAGGTGAATTTTTGCGGGAATTTTTCGCAGCTGGGGAGGAAGTTTGTGTCCCTCTATTTACAAATACGGTCAAAAAACACCCACAAAAATGTTGGAACGCCGTCAGAAGATGGAAGAACTGAAGATGGACGGATAAAGTTTCATTTTCTCCTCTGCAGAGAGGATGGAAGGAACGAATCTCCACAACGGAGCTGCTGGTGTCTGTTCCGTGCCGGAGCGTTCCCGGTGTTGGAGATCCGTGCATTCTCCGATCAATACGGAGCTATGATGAGACAGTGATGGAGTTTATGGTGGAGCTTTGAAGACATCTCCAGCATCACCTCCTCTCTGCCTCCATCCAGATTGTCTGGAAAATCTTCAGTCGGCCTCAGCAGGAAAAATGTGGATTTAGAGAATTGCAAAATTTTCTGTCTTTACTTGGAACTTTGGAAAAGTGAGGTGAAAACACGATAGCAGATTAATATTCATCATCTAGAACACGTGCATCAAACTCAAGGCCCGGGGGCCAAATATGGCCTGCCACATCATTTTATGTGGCCCGCAAGGGCATAAAAGGTCAGATTGTCTAAAAATAAAATGATCAAAAGTGTGCTTTGACCAAAACTACATTTCCCACAATGCAGTACTTTAGCCCATTTTAACATCGACAAAAACGTTTTGAACAAAGTTAATGTCCTAACTTGTGTTTGATGTTATTTTTCTTTATTCGTTGGATAGTTTGATCCTTGATTGATTAATTTCTGTTGGTTTAATAACCTGATGAATTAAAAGGATCTATATTATAACAGAGAAACAAGCAAACATATTTTTTTTCTGTACAACTGTCATGTTTGTAACTTGAATAAGTAATAAATTCAGTTATTTATTATTAAGGAGTAGTTACATTTATTTTAAATTACATTTAGTTACATTTAGTTACATTTATTAGTTACATCTGGACCTTTGAGGACAGCCGTTATGCTGATGTGGCCCTCGGGGAAAATGAGTTTGACCCCCCTGATCTTGAACGGTAAATAATTTCTTTGCCAAGAGGAGGAAATTCCAGGATTTGTTCCTCCTTATTCTGACTTAAACTGGAACAAACCTTAACAACCTGTTTTCAAACTGTTGTTTTGAACCCGTTTGCTCACGTGAAGCCGATTCCGGTCTGACGGCTGTCTGACAGCAGATCGTTTTGGGTTGGGCTCCTGGGCTCGTCGCTCCCCGCCGGCGGTTTGACATCGCCAAAGGGGAGCGACGAGCAAAGTGAAATGGATCCGACCCCCTCCCTAGTTAACCACCCCCCCTCCACAGACAAGGACCGCCGCTCGCCAGGTTGACCACAACAACAAGAACTCAGAATTCAGAGCGACAAATGACTCTGACCCTCTGACGGGAGGGTGACATCACCGGAGGCAGGAAATGATGTCACACTTGACCGGAAGGTGACATCATCGGGAGGTCGTGCCAATCTGTGAGGAGGAGGATTACTGACGGGGAGGAAGAACATCGCTTCATGTTCCATAATTTTTCTTTTTCTTCTTGTCCTATGCACTTTAGTTGATGATCAACTCACTTTTGCAAATTTCCTGATATAATGCACTGATTTTTAAATTGTATTTCTTTTTATTTATTGGTTTTTAGTATTTTTGAAGCACTTTAGCACTTTCATCTAATGTAAAATTGTAAAATGTTTGAGTGTGATTAAAGTGTTTTTGCAAAAAAAAAAAAAAATCTTCTTCTTTTTCTTCTTCTTCTTCATTAAGTCTGCTCATGACGAGGTGTTTATATTTTCACCTTAAAAACAGTTTTGAGGGTATATGTTCTATAACTCCTCCGTTCTCTCTCCGTCTTTCTCTCTCTCTCTCTCTCTCTCTCACACACACACACACACACACACACACACACACACACACACACACACACACACTCAGCTGTGTCCTTCCCACAGCTAGTACCACAAAAACAGAACACACTGCCTGTCCCTGCCTTACATGCACACCCACACCCACACACACACACACACACACACACACAGGCATGCACACACACACGCACCCATACACACTCACGCACGCACACACAAACTCTGCAACTGCCCTCTACACACTCTTAAAGGGACATGCCGCAGACTTACACTTAGCGTCACCTATAGCTGCATCCTATATCGTCATGTTGTGTATTCTCACACACGACACACACACACTCTGACACACACACTCTGACACACACAGCGGCGTGTCGTCTGCAGGAATGTTCAGGGAGCGGCTGAGAAGATAATCACTTTATTTTTTAACACTGCGATAACAAAACACGAAGCGATAGCGTGATTTTGTGTTTGTGTGTTTTGTTTGTTGTGTTGTTGTTGTTTTGTTAACGTGTTAATGAATGAATGAATGAATGAATGAATAAATGAATTAGGTGCGAGTGAGACCATGAATATTAAAACTGATCAACTGGATGTGACTCCTTCAACAGACGTCTAAAAACAAATGGAAAAAAAACTTCCAACATGTAAAAATAACAGGAGTATTTTTGAGATTTTCTCTGAAGATGAAGCTAAAATTAAAATCATGAAATTGTCAAGAGGCAGAAGGTTTAAAAAATGTGCAACCGGATACCAGTTTGAGAATAAATATTGAATTTTTATTAATTAAAATAGAATTAAATATGATCTGATATTTAAATTTCCAACTGAATAAACTGAGTTAGAACAAGAGCATCTCAGAATTTAACATTCTGCCCCGATGGCGAGTCACTGTGGTGACAACCGGGGTATCAGGATACCTCAGATGGGCAGTAAATGCCCCAACCCCCCAGGTGTCACATGACTAGAAAACAAAACCTTGAAACTCCCGTGAAGTAAACACGTCTCCTGCTACGCAACAATCAGAGGCGGGGGACACCCCGTCTGGGTCGCCAGTTCACAATGGAGCAAACATCTGAGCATATTAGAGTCATCAGTTGTTCTTTATTACATGTGAATGTGGTTGAGAACACGCTAACAACACGCAAACTTCACACGGCAAAGCTCCAGGTCAGGATTTGAACCTCTTGCTAAAAAAAAGGAGGCTTTATCCACCTTAACCCCAGCTATACGTACATCCGCTTAAAATTTTAAATAATTAATATAAATTAAATTCACTATTTATATAAAAACAAATCTAAAGTAATGCCTGAACTTGAAAGTGTCCAGAAGACAACTTGAACTTGACAAAAAAAAAAAAAAAAAAAAAAAAAAAAAAAAAAAACTGAGACGCTGTCTCTTTAAGAAGCCCCCACCGTTTCACAACAGGGGGAGTGGGAGAAGAATCCAGGAACAGCGATTGAAAAAAAAAAAAAAAAAAAAAAAAAAAAAACTCCACCAAGTGGACCGTTTCAAGTTCCCCCCTCCGGCTGAAACCCTGCCTGATTTGTGGGCAATGTTGGGGATGTAGAAAAAAAAAAAAAAAAAAAAAGAAACCGGAGCGAAGAGAGCGCGAGCCAGAAGTCGCGAGACAGCACTAACTGGGTAGCTATGGAGATGGTCGGTTTTCCTGCTAGCTTTCTTTGACAGGTGTCGAGTGGGGTAAAATAAAGTAGCAGAACAGCCTCCAACATGTACGGCAAGGGCAAAGGAGCCGTGGTCCCCTCCGACAGCCAAGCGAGAGAAAAGTAAGTCCGCTATCGCGCTGTCACAACACGGGTAGAAGCGGTGCGAGCGCTCGCTAAAACTTGCTAACTGCTCCGGGGCGCTCGCGCTACTTGCCCCGGTGTGTTTAGCTAGCTGCCCCAGCTCGGGTAGGTAGGAGCGTGGAAAAAAAAAAAAAAAAAAAAAAAAAAGTCACGCAGGGGGTAGTTTATTCTTAACCCCCCCTTCCCCCCCACCTCCAAAGCGACTCGTTTCCATCCTCCAACTCACGCAGGGCATGGCTGCTAAGTTAGCCGGAGCGCTGCTAGCTGCCGCCGCCGCGCAGCCGCCGCCAGCTGCGCTCCGTGTTGTTCCTCCGGTGGAGCTAAAACAACAACAATAACAACAACAACAACTAAAAGGAGGAAAGAAGGGCAGCTTTGGGAGTTGTGTCTTCTTCTTGGACTAGGGGGGTGTATCTCCACGTGTTTCCAGGGGTTTTAACCGTGAATGCGCACCGGTGGTGGAGGAGCGCAGCGGCGGGTGAGTCCCACTCGTCTCCCCCGTCAAGGGGAACAATGCTGCTGGGTTAGCTAGCTGGCTTTTGTGTTGGGAGCAGCAGGTGAAAATAGAATACAGCTGTTTTATATTGGGGAGGGTGAAGTTGAAGTGGGGGGGGTTTGATAATAAATTGCACCAGAACGCCTTTCGGAGCGTTCCGTGTTGCCCCGCCGGTTGCGGTGCATCCGATCGGGGGGAAGCCTGAGTCGTAACTTTCACGGCCCCCGTTCCGTGTCGCTTCTGTCATACCGAGTTATGTGAATGACTTTTTTCCTGGGGAGGGAGGGAGAAATGATGGGGGGGGGGTAAACTCCTCGTGACCGTCCCGAGAGAGGCAGATGTCGGGGTGTTTTATCGGTGGCGTTAGCTTTGGGGGTGGGGGGGAGGAAGCCGGAGCCCTCCGATCCCTTTGTCTCCACGCCGCCTCTTGTTCGCTCGGGAGGCGCGTGCCGCTCGGTTTACGATCGGTCACGATTCGCGCGGTTCGCACGCGAGCTTTGAAGCGCAAATTCGAACTACTTTTACCCGCGGACGCGCGAGTCTTCGTGCGTAACGGGGTAATTACGCACCTGAGGAGGTAAATAAAAGCATCAGCGCACGTGAAGGGGTTTGGGTTTAACCCTCCCCACCACCACTGATGGGGAGTTGGATCACCGGTAAATACCCCCCCTCACCGGGTCACCGGATCGGGGTACCGGGGGAGGGGGTGGGGCATCTTCCTCCCATCTTTTGCGCCTCAAACTCTTCATCGCTTTCCTGTTGAATTATTGAGACGCAGCGGAGCAGCTGCGCTCCACTTTGCGTCAGAGTTGGGAGACAGGAGAGAATGGGGGGGGGGGGGTCATCCATGTTTAAAGCGGGGGGGCAGGATGTAAGGTGTGTTTGGTGGTGAACGTGTGGAGGTGGAGGCGTATGCGCCCTCTGGATGTCCCGTCTGGGAACAGAAGGGGGGGAGGAGAGGAGAGGAGTTGAGGGCCGGAGGTCAGGAGGTCACCTTGGATTGGGATGGGGGGGGTGGATGGAGTGGGGGGGGTGTGCAAGCAGATGCGATCAAAGTTCACAAGTTTTGTGATTCTAGCGTTATGGTGCAGAAAAATGATGTCACAGGTCATAAAACTCCAAAAACTCATGAATAAGTGTATAGATCACCCCCCCCCCCTCAACAACCCACCCCCACCAGGATCCAGTCAGAACTATCCCATATCTGCTTCTTCCTCTCCACTGCCTCCTCTTCCTCCTCCGTGAGCTAGCCTCTGAGCTTTAATAATGCAGCAAGCCAGGTGCATACACACACAGCTCCTTCTGCAACAATCACACACACACACACACACACACACACACACACACACACACACACACCACACATACACCACACATAAAAATTTCATTGAAGGCCTCTTGGGGAGGGATCTACAGTGTGATCCTCCATCCTGGGACTGAAGACCGGGTGTAACAGCTCCCCTCTGCCCTCCCTGCAGGAAGCTGGTGTCTTAAAGCTTCCTGTGAGTCTTTACCAGAGGTTTACAACAAATCAGTGAGGTGGGGGTGTGTGTATGGAGAGGAAGGGGGGGGGGGGGTCTTGATCAGTAAACAGAAACGTGCATTGATCCATTCATCGGTGCTCGATTTACCTGGAAGCAGCTCCTCCACACGACTCCTCACTCCGCCTGTCACTGGGTGGAAAGAGGTCGGATTCCCCTGGATGAGTCGTGTGTGTGTGTGTGTGTGTGTGTTTGTGTGTGAGCTGCAGCCTTTACACTCCTGGGTGTGTTGGTCATACGTGCAGTGACCATTATAGCCCACTATGTGTTGCATTCAGTGAATAGACGGAGTCCGGGCGTGGGTATTGTGTGGGGTGATACCCAGATTATCTCCGTTCCTTCATTCATGTTTCGTATCTCGGTGCCACTCTGTTTATTACCCCCTCAGAACGGGACGACCCACTGCACATAAACATACAATGCACCCCTCATGATGCATGGTGTCCCAAATCCTTATTCCACCTGTAATTAACCCCTTCATAGCACCAGACCGGCTCGTGTCTGAGGTCCAGGAAATGTTCCCGATTAATTATAAGACGACGACAAAATGACATTGAACTCCAAGTGAGGAAAGTCTTGGACTTTTTCCTGCATTCACACTCGCTGGAAGTTTGATTAATGAAGCCAAAGATGCCCAGCAGAAGGCGCGTGGATAAATTCACAACCTGATTGGACGGCATTAGTGACTTAGCATGCAATGGAAGCCACCAACGTGTTTTTAGCAGCTCATTTAGAAGTCTTCCAAGTCCTGTGTTACACAGGACTTGGAAGTTTTGCTGCAGGGGTGTGGGAGGGGGGTCACATCCTGGTTCTTTGGTCTTCATACCTGGACCCACTTTATTGGCGACGTCATGCTTCACCACGCTTGTTGACATGAGCGTGTTCCCAGAAACACGTGTCACGGTCAGACAACATTTACATCATGGAGGGTGGATGTACATCCGCCAGCTGTCCCCCCTGCCCCGCCCGTCCACGCCACAGTCATGTGAAGGACGGGGGTGTGATCATGTGACACCGTTCGGCAGTTACTGTCTGTTAGCTTATCCACATCGTACAGACTGGATTTGCATACCAGCAATGCAGACTTCACACATTTGCATAACGTTAGCAGTGGCAGCACGCCGGCGGCGGATCGCCTCTCCGTCGCTCCACAGAGGAATTTAAAAAATTTTTTTTAATCTTAAATACAACATGGGTCTTAAATGCTGATGCAGCGATTAAAACAGCTCATGATGATTAAAAACCAGAGCGCCTCCTCAGGTCAGACGTACGATTAAGGATAATTAACATATAGAAATGAAGATTAGCCTCACAATCACCAAAATACAACCGCTTCCTCGTCTTTAAAACCAGAATTGTCCAATATTTTTAAACAAACTGCACACTAGCTTTATCATCTCCAAGCATGTTCCATTGATCAGCTCATTGACTAATGATTGGGGGGGGCACGGAGCTACTGTCCCTCTCATTAGGACCTTATTGGCCCATCAGGCGGCTGCAGGCTCTAGATGCTGTCATATCCACGCCGCCGGTCGATTGATGGTCCATTAACAGCCTATTAAACACCGAGCGGAGGAGACGGGACAATGTGAAGCCAATGGGGGTTTCCCGCCCCCCAGCGTGGTTCTGATGTGTTAATAGACCCACGTGGGTCGCCTGTGGAGACGGGTCTGTTCAAAAAGTCCGGCCAAAGAGAAAGTGTTTTGTTTTTTTTTTAAACCTTTTGCTCCGATGTGATGTTCCCTAAAGATGTAGTGAAGGGATTGTGGGGCCACAGATGTGCTGCTGGGATGGTGGGGCCCCCTTTACAGGGCCGGAACCTCCCCAGGAACCTTTGGTTCCGGCTCAGGAGCTTCACTACAACAGTTTTAGTCCCTGGATTGTAGTTTATTCCCTCAAACCTGCACCTGAAGAAGAACGTGGACATCTACCATCAAGCCTGGGGAGTCACTACAGGGACGACAAATTTAACGGTGGTTTGGTCTGTCGTGGTCAAGGTCGGTGGACTCTGGAAGCTTTTTGTCGTCATCATTGTTAGCGGTGGTTTGTTTGTAGACAATTCCATTGATAAAACCGGTGCTTTCATCAAACACAAACCACTGCCTTCAGGTGAAGATGATTTCCGTCTCGCAGTCCAACAGCGAGGACGGCGGCGTCAGGATCATTAAACTTTAAGAAGCTTTTGAAACTCATAAGAATATGGGGAAAGCAACACGGTAACTGGTTAGCCTAGCTGAGCCTAGCCTGCCTCTCTCTACCTAAATACCCACATCCTGTTTTTCTAGAGGGACATGTTTATATTTGCTTCTGAATCTCGGGGAGTATTCCGTGCCGGATGATTTTTAACAACCTTAAATCAAAGTGTTGACACTGAGGCGGACATCCTGACTCGTCCAGCGTCCCTAAACTCCAAACTTTTACCTTCTAGTCCCTTTAAACCCGTTCCTACGTGAACGTCTTGATCGTTTTCTTCCTGTAAGTTTTCCATATCTTCGATAGCCACATATTTACATCGTTTGCCCATCTTTTCCTCTGCTAACAGTTTTTTTTTCTTGCCTTCCAGGTTAGCGTTATACGTGTACGAGTACCTGCTACATGTAGGAGCACAGAAGTCCGCACAGACCTTCCTGTCTGAGGTAGGATGACATCCATGTTTGTGCAGCATGCAGACATTCGATGACCGTGTACAGTCCTGTCATCCGGCCGCAGTGGATGTTTACAGCAGCTAGCACGCTGAACATGAGCGCACAGCATCAATTTTTCACGAGGAAAAGCCTCCAAACTGAGAGCGGATCGCGCTTCCTGCTGCGGTTAGCGCGCGATTAGCAGAGCGCGGCGTCTCGGGTTCGACGCGGCATCGGCGCCGTCCTCGCGTCTCCAGCATCGACAGATTGAGACGGACTGATTAGATGTTCTTAACCTCTGGACCTGCAGACGTAATCCTGTCTCTAGTGGCCGAACTGACTCTCCTCCTCTTCCTCACCTCCTCCAGATTCGATGGGAGAAGAATATTACGTTAGGGGAGCCGCCTGGATTCCTCCATTCGTGGTGGTGGTGAGTGTCGCTTTAAATAAAGCTCGAATTTTATGTTTTGTTCTTTTTTAATTTCACAAACACATCCGAATTGATTCAATTCACATTTTATTTTCACATCCTAACATTAAAAAACTTTAAATGACCATATTTGGTGGTTGTTGATGACACGTGTTGTTATCCATGGCTCCCATTGGCTGGAGGTTATTGTCCAGACTCACAGAGGGGCGTGACCCCCCTGCCTCCTCGTGTCCTCCTCCCCTCCTCCCATTCTCCATGTCTTCACCCCGTTCCTGAAACAATAGCCCCAGATGGTTAGGGAATGGACCCCCACCCCACCCCCACCCTCTTGTTACCCTTTGTGTGCCCCCACCTCCCACTTTTCTCCTTTGTTCGCGCGGGAGAAGAATTCTTAGCAGATTAAGCCGATGCATTCCATCTTCCTTTGTGCCACCTTCGTCTCCTTCCTGTCATTCCTGCCCCTGGGTAGGGTTTGACCTTTAGGGTCGCCCCCCCCAGGCCGCTGTCAGCAGTTCCTCTCCTTTTAGTCATGAGGTTTATGAGGATTAAAACACGTTTACATACAGCTGATCGGTTACCCGGTTAGATTTGTGTTGAACCCAAACCCATGAAGAACACATCCGACTAAAACAGGAAATCCAGCTTCTGATCATTACTGGGACGCATAAAGTTTGATTCGTTCCCTTCAACCAGAACTGATGGTTTAAACATCGATTCTCTACTTGTTTGCCTTGTTGAGTCACATGTCTGATTTGGGCTCTCCTATTGGCTCCAGTCCATTCCATCACAACCAATCAGAGTGTCTGATTCATGTAGAAGAAGCTCATATTCTTAATAATATTTTTATTTCTGAATTTATGTGATTTTTATTCATTATTAGTAATTTATCATTGGTTCAGATGTTACTTATTACCTGTATATATTTTATTTTTATTTTTTTGTCGTCCCATCAATATTTTTATCCTTCGTGACAATCTTAAATAACCGGTCATAAATATATGATATAATTTTTTTAATGGTTGAATGATGAGTAGGCAAAAAAATATGTTGAGAATAACACAAAGTGTTTTTTATGAATTTTTTTAAATTAACAAGATTATGATGAATGTGTTTATATTTATGTGACGATTCTAGTTTTTGAAAAACATTTGCAAATTTGAATTTTTTTTTCTTTTCTCAGTCGATTTGTTTTCTTTGACAAATAAACAATATTTCTTGCGTTTTTTAAAATCTCAGTCGACAGCTGTTAAATCAAATTAAAACTTCTGTAAACTTGGGAACGTTTCCATTGGGCGTGTGCGTCA
Organism: Antennarius maculatus; assembly: GCA_013358685.1. NCBI lineage: Eukaryota > Metazoa > Chordata > Actinopteri > Lophiiformes > Antennariidae > Antennarius > Antennarius maculatus. Next base: position 18,715,757 of record CM023621.1, on the reverse strand, counting down.
CATGACGCTCGCTGTCTCGCCTCGAGCTCCATCATGAAAACGAGTCGGCGATGGCGGGATCGAAATTTAATCTGGTTTGTGATGGTGCGTTCAGGAAAGTCACGGAATGGATTCCGACTAGAAGGGTGTAACTTAAAGGAGCAAATATTTAAACTTGTAGAAACACCTTTAAAAGCTCGTTAAAAGTTGAGCGATACACGTCTTCGCCGTGAAAATATTCCTCAAACTGCAGCTCGGAGCGTCTTTGTGATCTCATCCCGGGAATGTCTGAAGTCTCCCAAATATGTCCGTGTCTTATGAAAAGCAGCGGCGACTGAGAAACTCCAGATGTGTGGGATTCGGCGTGTCGTTGTGCGCCGCAGACTGCCAGGACTGGTGAAGTGGTTGCGTGATTAGCGCTCTCGTTAGCGCTCTCGTTAGCCATGTGGCGGCTTCCTTGCTGTTTGCAGCACTCAAGCTAAATCGATGCACAAAGACTCGTTTAATTAAGACCTCTTGGGTGGCGCACCAGCCGTTAGCTCTGGTTTCCACTTAACGGAACAGGATGGAGTCAGGTGACGTGTGACATCATCGGCCGCTCCTCTGAGTCCACCTGAACAGGGGAGTGTTTGGTCCAGCAGGTCGGCCATGTTGGAAGGGTCGAGACTCGTTCTGTCAAACGACCAAACTTGACTTAAAATAAAACACCAACCACGATCTGAACACTAATGCTGTCCTCCTCAAGTGATAATTAGCTTAGCCAGCTAGCCTCTCATCCACTAGCAGGTCAGGTAGAAAGAAACCAATCACATCACAGCACTGGGATTTAAATAAAGCAACCGTCCCTTTTCAAGTTACTGAAACAGGAAGTGTGTGTGTGTGTGTGTTGTGAGTGAGTGTGAAGTTGATTGGGGGGGGCCACTGTGCCATCCCACCCCCCTCCCAGCGATACTCAAGTGTGTAAGTGCGTTTTTAAGAGCCTAGCGAGACAATGAGTGTGTGTGAACGGCTCGTGAAAAGCTGTTGTACATTTGTTGCATTGCTCTTTTTGATAACCTTTGACCTCTCACTTCCCCCTCCCACCTCCCCCCTTGATTACAGTGTATTCTGGGATTTGTATTGCGCGGCTCCAGACCGGAGGGAGACCTGCGAGCACTCCAGCGAGGCGAAGGCCTTCCATGACTACGTGAGTGACCCTCCTTCCTCTCCTCTGGGCTGGAATCAGTCGCTGCTCTTTGTGGACTCAGCTGTTTCTGTCGTCATGCATGAAAACTTTCATTTTCTGCCTTTGAGATGGACTTGAAAGAGAAATTCTTGCTGCTGTCTGAGGTCAGAGGTCGCAGTATTGCGTTGGTAGCGATCCAGCGCCGCGTCGGAGGACGCTTCGGTGGGGCGTCTGCCTGCTGCCGTGGCTAAAAGCCCACTCAGGATGGGAATAATGTTAGTCCTCCACCAGGGGGCGGAGCTACAGCCTGTGTGTGTCCATGTGTGTGTGTGTTGGTTCCATGTGTCGTGATTGACACTGTGCATCTTCTCTGAATAGTGTGGGGAGATAATGGAATAGAGTTCTAATCCCGTAATCCCGGCACTGGTCCGAGGCTAAGCCAGGGATTTGTTGGTGTGTGTGTGTGTGTGTGTGTGTGTGTGTGTTTGTGTGTGTGTGTGTGTGTGTGTGTGTGTGTGTGTGTGTGTGTGTGTGTGTGGTATTGGATGGGAGGTGTCTTGGCGAACGGCCCGTAGGAGGGTGGAGGGGCTCACCCCCTCACAGCCAGAGTGCTAGTTAACCCTGTGTGTTTATGTGTGTGTGTGTATGTGTGTGTGTGTGTGTGTGTGTGTGTGAACACGCCTTGCACTGATAAAGTGCAGGAGAGGGGAGGGTTTGCCTTTAGGCTCCGCCTACCTGAGACATCAGAAGAAGTCTTTTTAGTGATGCTACATGCTAAGCTAACGTAGTTTTAACAGAAACAGTTGCACTGTTAGAGTCTGGGGTTTATGGAAAGATTGAGTTTTAGAAAATTAGACTTTTGTTAACTTTTTAAAGTATTCCATAAACAGAAGTTTTAAAAACAAATTTTTTGACGTAACTTTTACAAAAGTGTTTTCTTAATCAAATATTGTGATATTTTAAAAGGAGGATTCATGACAGTTTATTTACAGATATTTACATCTTAATATTTTAATACTCTTTTCTGATGTCATGTGACCATAAATTTCTTTTTTTTTCCCTGCGTTTGTTACGATGTTGTGAAAACTATCAAGTTCAGGAGGTTAGAAGTTCAAAACCTGAACATTTAATGACCTAAAAATCGTTTGAAGTAAATAAACAAAAAATCTTTGAGGTTATTTATAAGAGAAATAAAGAAATAGCAAAAACTTAGAGAAATAAATTCTGGCCTTGAAGCCAGTTCCCATAATTCATTCATACATTCATTCAGACTCCTTCACCCCCCCCCCCTCACCTTCTTTACCTGAAACCCCCCCCCCCCATCACCTCATCCATCTTTCTCCTCGTCTCCTCCCTCCTGAACCGCTATTACTTCTGTCCTCCAGAGAAGATTGATTGGCTAATCTAGCTGTTTACCCACAATGCCGAGCAGCGCAGAGGAGCTTGGACATAGAAACACAAAAGAGGGACAGTTGAAGATTTTCAAATGTGAAAATGATCTCAGAGAGGAGTGTGTGTGTGTGCGTGTGTGTGTGTGTCCATTATTATTATATTAACTCCCGTGTTGTCCTCTGATGCCTTGCTGGTTGGTTTTGGGGTAGCGTTATCTTTTCCTATAGCTGTACATGTTAATGAAGTATTTTATCAGCGGCTGAAGGTCTGTTTCACGGGTCGGACTCAGTTCATAAACTCATTTCTAAAAATAAGTCCTTCATAACGAGCTCAATCACGTTAGGGTTTTTTCCGACTCTTCCCGTCGCCGCCGCAACCAACTTCATCCCAGGTGCATTTTTCCCAGGAGGCGGTTGCTTTCGCTCCGACGGTGTCGCTGTGCTGTAATGGAAAAAGTGAAAAGAGCTCCATTAAAGCTGATAATTAGCTGCGTGATAAAGTTTGGAAATACTGTCAGTCGCGTGTTGAACAGCCTGACGAGGCGGCGCAAACCAAACACCACCTGAACTGAGGATGGAGAATCGGATGGAGCTCCATCGATACGGAAAAGAAAAAGATTCGACCATCTGACGTGAAGAACTCTGATCCTGTGACCCAGTTTCAGTTCTGATGTCTCTGAAACAACCTGTCATGAAAACTGATTCGGTTTTTATTTCCCCCTGGAATAGGTGGAGTCCGTAAAGTTTTGCTGCTGTTGTGTGGATTTTTAGCCACGAAAAGAGAGATGCTAACATTTTCTGTCACCATCTGCTAATGGTATCGCTGCTAGCGAATGCTGGTGCACTTGTGCTTCATGCAAAAGCAGTTAATCCTCTAATTAAATGTAAATAATGCACCACATTGTGTGTTTATGGTTTTAAAACGCGTCCACCTGCTGCTACGCGTTGAACATCTCTGCGTAGCATCGATGCTACAGGAAAGCGCTCACATCCCAAATAGCGACGGGATCTATTTCCTGGTCTTTTGGAGTGTTGGCTGAGTTGGCTGATGTTGTGTCTCCGGCGTGCGTTTGGGTCGTCATCATCCGTGAGCGCACGTGTTGGCGTGTGCACGAGTCCGTCTGTCTGGTGCGGCGCTGCGACGCCGGCACTGGCGGTTTGGGAAAGAGTGTGTTTAGTGTGCCAGTGTAGAGGACCAGCTGGGCTTTCAGAGTGTGTTAGTGTGTGTTTGTGTGTTTGTGTGTGCGTGTGTGTGTGTGTGTGTGTGTCAGACGTGTCGGTGAGAGTAGCAGCCGTATCCTGTTGCTCTGAAGCGAAACACACTGTTTTGACTGGGCTGATAAATTAGCCAGATCGCCACAGTCAGCGATTTTTCCTCTTCTCTCCTCACTCTCCTTCTCCCCCATCCTCACTCCTTCACCCCCCCCCCCCCCACCCAGCCCCTACTCTTCCTCCTCCCCCTCCTCCTCCTCCTCCTCCTCCTCCCGCTCCGAGCGTCGAGGACAGCGGGTCAAGGAGACAGTGATGAGGTACATATCAGTGTGAACCAGAATGTAGATTAGTACCCTCTCCAGGCAGGGACACACATAAATACAGACACACACCCGGATGCTTCCTCCTCCTCCTCCTCTTCCTCCTCCTCTTCCTCCCCCTCCCTCTCTCCATCCAGTGTTTATGTCTCTGTCTTCCTCCTGTGAAAGGTATCCAGCCCAAGGGTCAATAATGTGTTGAGCACTATTGATCTGTCCGTTAGCCCCCCCCCGCCTCCTCCTCTATGGGCGAGGGAAGCGGAGGGGGCGGGATCAATGCTGCTGTGTGTGGCCTCATTTACATACCGGACCGGACCGGCCAATCAGATCGTTAGACGTTTTGTCCCCTGATGGATTATTCATCAGCGACTGGACTTGGGCTAAAGATGAAAGTCAGACGCAGCGTGACAGCCTGGTGATGTCACGGGGAGGCGGGCTTTATTTATGACGTGTGAAACTTTAAGAATCCAGTGTTTTTTATGTTTTTGTTTCACGTCTGTAGCTTTTGTGCTAGCTGCTAACTGCTGCTAGCCGCTAGTTTGGGGTCAAAGCCGGTTTGCTTTTTTCGCTTTTTCTCCATGGACTGGTTTAACGTCAAACAATATTTACACAGATTGTCCTTTTAAGGTGTGATGGATAAATACAGCTAAATAAACGATACAACCAGCATTAAACAGTTTTATTCTAAATATAATAATAAACCTGAATACAGTTTGTATCAACTTTATTGGCAGCGTCCTCGCAACGTCGCACCAACTTTTGTTTCTTGTTGGTTCTGCTAGCGTGGGACTTTCATTTTAGCGGTGTGTTAGCGGCCGGAGCGGCCCGTTTAAGAAGGTAGTCATGTGACCGAGGCAAGCATCTCCACAAGCATCTAGAGTGACTCATAGACAGATGTGGAGGAGAGAATCCACTCATTTAAAACTAAACATCGTTCAAAACTGTCGGTGAAAGTAACTCGTTCTTTCCTCTCTACCGAACCTCTTACGACTTTCAAGTCCTCCTCCGTTCGATAATGAACATTCAGGCCGGAGCAGAATGATTCAGCGCCGCTACAGGAAGCCACGTTCTCCATCCGGGCTCATTAGCGCGGCGTGACGTCGTTGTTTGCCTAAAGTTTGTCTCCTTGTTTGCCTGCGACACGTTCCTGCAGGTTCACCCGGCAGATCCAGTTTTCCTGATTCACAAAGTTTGACAGGAAATTAGGAGGCGGGCTTTAATCAGAAAACACACACAACTGGATCCTTTGGTCCAATCAGGAACCTGCATAACTCTGAAGTTGATCATTAATAATCAATAACAGCAGGCTGATCGATCAGGAGCCCACGTTCCTCTCCTTCATCTTTCTCCTCTTCTTCTGCATCTTCTTCTCTCTGCGCTCCTGGAGCGGGGGATGCCAGGGGGACAGTGTGGATAGGACCTGTCTCCATGGCAACAGCTTCTGCAAGCTGCTGACACCCCACTGGGGGGGGGGGGAAGAGGTGGGGAGGGGTACAGGGGTGGGTTGGGGCACTGGTGAAGGTGTTTGAGCGCCGGCGCTGGGAAAATGAGTGGAGAGGGTCACAGGAAGGAGAAAAGACGGAGGAGATGTGGGGGGGGGGGGCAGCCGACCCCGCTCCCTCCCCAGGGACTCTGTGGTCCGCTCCCGTTTGCTAGCATGATTAGCATAAAGACGGGGGGAGGTGTGTGATTGTTCTGTTACTACGTGTTGTTCTGGAGAGGAAGGGCAGCGAGTGTGTTGGTGAACACGCCTGTGGCTGGTAGCGTGTTGTCGCCCATATGCACAGTGTGTGTCACATGACCTAGTGTGTCCTTAATTGTGTGTGCTGATGAGACTGTGTGTGTGTGTGTGTGTGTGTGTCTCAAACCCCCTCTGCTGTCCCGGCGTTTCTCTGCTGAAAGGCGTCTCTTTACCATCATGTGACGCAACTCTTTGTGTGTCTGTGTGTGTGTGAGTGTGTGTGTGTGTGTGTGTGTGTGTGTGTCTGTTTGCACGCGCTTGTGTGTTTGTTCCGGCACGCTTATGTAAGCGCTGTGAACGCACGTCTACATCTATGTGTTGACAGGAATAGTTCCATCATTGAACTCCTGGCGTTTTTCCTGTGGAACATTTTTTAGTTGTTAGTTTTTAGAGTTGTGATGGAGTTTTTTGAGTCTGTTAATGTTGGATAATCAATAATCTAGTCTGGTTAATATATTCTCAATATTCTTTCCACCTTATTTGTGAAGATTTTCTGCTAAAAAAGTCAATAAAACTTGACTGGATGCAGGTTTTTCTTTCAAACTGACATTCAGAGATCCTCTAGGAGGAGGAGGCGTCACTCTGTTGGTTTTGTTGAAACCAAACGTTCTCCTGCGGTTCTTCAGGAGTTCTCCAGAGCGATGCTCCTTTATTGTATTAATGTTCCACCTTTTTTACTCACACATGAGCATAAACTAGCAGCTGATGCTACCTAACGTTTAAAAGGCGCCGCCTGCTTTACTTAATCGCTGCTGATCTATTCAGACGCTCATTGATTGGCCCAAATGCTGTCATGTGATCAGTGATTGGGTCAGGGCAGCCCTGCGTTTAAACACAAACCTCTCTGTAAAATTCAGATTTTATAATCAAAGAATGAGAAATTATGAAATTAAAGCTTCAGTTGTACACATTACTATATTTCTATGAAGCATCATTTAATTATATCTTTATGTCATATAATTATAATTGTTAATATGATATACGGCCATATAAATAAAATAGACATGAGTATAATTGATAGAATGTTTAATTCTTTATAATATGCAGTATAAGTGCCCTAACAGATGTTTACTGTCTTGTATATACAGACTTGATGTTTGAGGCTGCAGGAAGTGTTTGATGACATCATTGCGGTTTTTAAATGATGAACCTACAGGAAGTGTTTGATGACATCATTGCGGTTTTTAAATGATGAACCTACAGGAAGTGTTTGATGACATCACTGCGGTCTTCACTTGGTGGACCTGCAGGAACTCCATCAAAGTTTCTGTGTGATCTGAACTTTTTGCTTTTCTTTTCTTCAGGGTTGGTTGTGGTTGCAGGTGCAGACACTGCCCCCTGTAGGAATTCACTGGCGGTGCATGGTGTATGTAATTCATGCACACACACACACTCGTTTAATCAGCGCGTTTGTGTGTTCCAGAGTGCAGCGGCGGCGCCCAGCCCGGTGATGGGCAACATGCCCCCCAACGACGCCATGCCAGGCGGTCCCATGCCCCCAGGCTTCTTCCAGGTACGACCCGCCCCCCCTTTCCACCGTCCTCTCACCTACATCATCCCTTTATCACCTACAGAAACACTCCCGCCGCTTTCCACCACCGCTCATCCATCTCTCAAAAACAAACCATCAAAGTTTGGGCAACATTAAAAGATATTCCAGCTTCAGTCGACGATTTAATTCCTGATTTTAGTCGCGTTTAAGAGTTTTAAGGACTGATATCAGGCTGTTTATCAAACCTGCATCACAGGACTGAGGTTATAACGAACAAGCTCTTCTAATTAACTCCCTCCTTTTACAATCCGTCCCAGAGTTCCGTACCGGAACCTCGGCTCCGTCTTTCCCACTTATTTTCCTTTTCCCAACACATTTTTCCAACCATAGTTCATCCAGATGTTGACCCCCCCCCCCCTCCCCGATACACTCGCTCTCCGGCGTCCATCAATCCGTGACGCGCTCCTTCCCGTTTGCCATCTCACCGTCCCGCATTCGTCCACCTCCTCCGTCCACCTCCTCCGTCTCCATTTACACGTTCGTCCGGCTATGTTAAGGGAAAGGTTTTTGCTTGGGGGGGGACAAATGCACCATGTGATAGACAGCGCTGGCATTTAGCACAAGGGGAGGGGTGATAAGGTGGTGGAGAGGAGCGAGGGAGTAGAAAGGGAACCATCGAATCGTGGCCCGGTGTTTGTTTCTGTGGCCGAATGCGACTCCATTGTTTGCTAGCTGGTGGGGGGGTGGGGGTGGGGGGGATTAGTCAGTGTATGACTGTGAATAAGCAAGGGAAAGGAGGGGACGGGGGGGGGGACGGGTAAGGAGAGACATGGAAGCGCTATTTATAACGTGTGAGATCGGGCGAGGGTGTGTGTGTTTGTGTGTTGCGTTCAGGGGACTTCAGTGTGATGGAAAGACTGGGGGGGGTGTTCGCTGCAGATGTGGGCCCGGCTGCGTCCAATCAGAGTTCAAGCATTTTATTTGTTAAAAGCTCACTTTTTTTCCGTCTCACGTTATTTTTAACGAAAAAGGTCGACTCCATGCAACGTGGTCAACGCCAGCAGTCGGTCCATTGAAGGGGTTAATTTTTCCTGGAACGAGCATCAGGTTGTTTTTAGTTCCGTCGTCATGGGAGACGTTCAGTGACATCATCCAGGTTTTAATCTAAACCTGCTCGTAAGATTAATTCACCGTGAATTAAACTAATATCTCTATCGGTAACTGAAGTTTACGACGGTCCCTGAACGCCACATCTCAGGTGTCTTCTATATCTTCTATATCGAGATGCTGATTGGCTCAGAAACCCCCCGGTCTTTGCCCCCGCTGCCCATGAAGGATCCCGTGGCATAATGAGTTATTTATTAGGGGTCGTTGACCTCTTGTCTGGGGGGGGGCACATGGCAGCAGTAACCCAGCAGGGGGGGCGCCTGTTTTATCACCCAGCAGCAGGTTTACACCAACAAAGCAGAACTCCGTCGCTTTTTTTTCTCGTTTTGTTTTTGTGGTTTAAACTTGTGGCCGAAGCTTTGGCGACGCTGCCCCCGTGTGGTCAAGAGGGGATCTGCAGGCACCCCCCCTCCCAGAGAGTCCAGCAGCTGCTCTGGTCTCTTTAATGCTGTGGTTTATTTTAAATAAAGAATCAGCCCAAAATGTCCCAGCTTCACCCCCACCCCATCCTCCCCCCCGCCCCGCCCCCGATGATTATTAAACTGGGTAATTCCTCCAGGTGTAACCCCCCCACCCACCCCCCTGTGGTCCCTCCCCTCTCTGATGTCGCTCTTCTTTCTTAAAGGGACCACCCGGCTCTCAGCAGTCCCCCCACGCACAGCCCCCCCCACACAACCCCAGCAACCCCATGATGGGACCCCACGGCCAGGTAAGACCAGCACTTTCTCTCAAACACTCTTCCACCCCCCCCCCCCCCACCCACACACAAGATATTTCTTATCGTTCACCACTTGCACACACACACACCCCCCCCACCCTCCCTGGAGCTCGGTAGCTCAAGCTAACCCCCCCCCCCAGTTACCAGCGGGGCCCATTCCTCACCAGAGCCCCGAGCCGGTCGTCCCCGCGTGGGATGAATAATTCACCTGCTGCCCCCCCCCCCCCGGAAGAGGCTTGTGTTGGGGGGGTCGAACAATTCTCTGCTCCTCCATTCTCACACACACACACACACACACACACACACACACACACACACACACACACACACACACACACTCCCTTCCACTCTGCTAGCTGGTCCTCGCAGCTTATAAATAAAACAGGAAGGAGGCGCTGTGGACACACACACACACACACACACACTAACACACACACACACACACACACACACACACACTAACACACACACACTAACACACACACACACACATACACATACACACACACAGCTTTACATTCATGCTAACAATCAAAGAAAAGCTAATCCAGCCTCAGAATGCCTTCATTTGGTTAGCACGTGTTTTAGCGTGCTAGGACGTCTGTTAGCCGTTAGCATCCCGTTAGCATCGCGGCGTGTTGCTCGTGTGGTTTCTGGTTTGCTCTTCGTGTGAAGAAGTGAGGAAACGCTTCCTCTCAGGTTTTGGACGGACCGAATCATCTTACACCGCAACCACTAGCGTGTGTGTGTGTGTGTGTGTGTGTGTGTGTGTGTGTGTGTGTGTATCTGCACACACACACACACACACACACACACACTGCGGTGTTCTCCCGTCACCGTCATCCGTCATCACACCACGCCGTGTCCATCTGTGCGTCCTCTAACCGCCTCCTGATCGATGCTCCGGAGTTGATCAATAATGAAGTCTCCCCCCCCCCCTTTCCTGCAGCCCTTCATGTCGCCACGGTATCCAGGTGGGCCACGCCCCTCGCTCCGAATGCCAAATCAGGTACGCCGGTGGGGTTTGTCAGTTGTTTCTTCTTCTCTGATGGATCTCTGCTCACCTGACGTTCGGTGTCTCCCTTCAGCCCCCGGGAGGAATCCCCGGATCTCAGCCTCTCCTGCCAAACAGTTTGGACCCGACGAGACCGCAAGGTGAGACCGGCTCGACAGAACATTCAGGAACTGGACTGTTTAAGTTTATTCACACACTTAAAATTACTTAAAATGGAATAAGAATTCAATTAAGAACAAAATAAAAAAGGGCAACAGAGCGCGATGGAATCAGTTCAGATTTTATCCACAAATTCAAAATTAAACAACAAAAATATAATTCAGAAAGATTGAAGTGACGACTTATATCAGCTGGTAAACATTGAAAATCATTGTGTTTTTTATGGAATAAATTCAGTTGATCAATAAAACTAGTTTATCAATAATAGCACAGATTATTTATTTATTAACCACGACGACACCCCCCCCCCCAGTTGAGATCACTGATTAAGTTTGTGATTCTTCTTCTGTGTCAGAGATTAATTGGTTGCATTTTACTCGGCTTTGGTGTTTGGTTCTAGTTCCTAGGTTGTGGGGGTCTGGAGTGGGGGGGTGTCTGGGGTGGTTTTAGCTGCAGATTACAGCTCCGGGGATCCGACTAATGGGATTAGAATAATCCGGCGTCGGGGCGGGTCCTAGTTCCTGACCGTTAAGGAGGAGTGGATTTACCTCAGAGTGTGACCCTGTGCTTATACTTTCAGGACATCCTAACATGGGAGGGCCGATGAGGATGAACCCCCCCAGGGGAATGGCCATGGGCCCACAGGTGTGACGCACCTGCTGAGACACACATGTTGATTTGTTGTTATTTATTGTTTATTGTGTGTTTAACGCTAACGTTCTTCATCCTTCTATTTCACCTCAGAATTACGGCGGTATGAGGCCTCCCCCCAACTCCATGGGGGGTCCCATGCCAGGAATGAACATGTAAGTTACAGTTAGAGCCTCTGCTCCAATGTCCCCTCTGCGATCCACAGTCATCTTCATCGTCCTCTTCCTCTTCTTCTGCCTCAGGGGTCCTGGAGGAAGAGGGCCTTGGCCAGGACCTAACGCAAATTCAGTAAGTCAGAAAGCGTGACCTTTGACCTCAGCAGGAAGTGGTTGATGTCATGTCGACTCTTCCTGCATTTAGACGCTCTCGATTGTCGAGGTCCCGTTTTGTCATCACTGATCAGGACGCTTCATCTTTTCTCCAGAATTTAGGAAATGTTTCTGCTTCCTGTGCAGTAATGGCAGGAATAGAACTTTTACCGTCTGTTAACAGATTCTTAGCAGCTGGTTATGAATTATTTTAGATTATTAGGTGTTCTTCACCCTCTTTGGCTTCCTATGAATGACTGTCTCCTCTTTGCTCCTGCAGATAGCCTACTCCTCCTCATCTCCAGGAAACTACGTGGTGAGTTCAAAAGACCAGAGCAGCTCTGCTTTATTATTATTATTATTATTATTATTATTATTATTATTATTATTATTATTATTACGATTATTATGTTTTATTATTACTATTATTTTTATTGTTATTATTATTACTACTATTATTATTTTTATATATATATATTTAAATTATTACTACTATTATTATTATTATTTAGATTATTTTTATTGTTATTATTATTATTACTACTATTATTATTTATATATATTTTTAAATTATTCCTACTACTATTATTTTTACCATTATTTAATTATTATTATTTATTATTATTGTTATTATTATTTACTTTATGTTGTGTTGTTTTACTCCCCAGGGCCCACCAGGAGGAGGAGGTCCACCTGGAACTCCCATCATGCCCAGCCCAGGTGGTGCGTCAGCTAACTATGTCCCCGACACTAACACCGTCTGTCTGGTTCCTCCCCCCTTTAACACGCATGAATTAACCCCAACCCCACCTTCGGTTCCGTCATTCATGTTTAGCGTGTTGATGTTGTCTATTTTTTTTTTTATGTTTCTGATTCTTTTGTAAACAAACGTTTGTTTTCTTCCAGATTCCACGAACTCCAGTGAAAACATTTACACCATGATGAATCCCATCGGCCCCGGTGGAAACAGACCCAACGTCAGTCTCTGGTTATTTCAAACATTTTAAGTATTTTAGGTGGAAATGTTGCGTGTAAATGTCCCACCTCTGTTTCTCTTCAGTTCCCGATGGGACCGGGGCCCGACGGGCCCATGGGGGCCATGGGGGCCATGGAGCCACACCACATGAACGGATCGCTAGGTGGGTTTTCCTCCTTTAGAGTGACTGCTGTTGCTAATAATGGATAAAGTTCACCTTAAAACTCTAAACCGCCCCTTCCCTCCCCCCTCCAGGGTCCGGGGACATGGACGGGTTGCCAAAGGTGAGTCAAAACCTCCTTTAACTAAACACATTTACGTACCTCAAAGACATTTTTTGTCGCTCACGTTGCCCTCCCCCCCCTCCCCCCTCTCCAGAGCTCTCCTAATAACATGGGGGGCATGAACAACCCTCCTGGAACGCCGCGGGACGACGGCGAAATGGGCGGGAACTTCTTGAACCCATTCCAAAGCGAAAGTGTGAGTAGAGTGGATCACATGACACGCCCCCCCCCCCAACGGTTGTCCTGAACCAGAATGCTCGTTGAGGGTCACATGACTCCGTTAATAATAATGTAGTGTAGGGTAGTGATGATGATGAAGATGAAGATGAGGGCTAGTTTCAGGTCTAGTACTCGATTACTTGGGAAACAAGTCTGTAAATTTTAATTTGCTTCGTTCCTTAAAGGAACAGTTCACCAAACTCAGTGGGTGTGGCCAAAAGGGACAGGCTTTCTTGGGTTGACTGCTTCCAGCCAATGAAAATCCTGGAAACACCCTGAGTCTCCCAAATGAACCCAAATCTGTGAGGCTAAGTGATCCATTACCCAGAATGCAATCCTCTGGTGTGATTCAGGTCTTTATAAGTAAAGTTGAATTGAATCATACGCTTCAAACTGACCCTGGAGCCTCAGGGGTTTCAGCCAATCAGGGATCAGTAGAGAAACATGTTTCTGCCTCCTCGTAATCAGAAAAGTTTCCTGTCAGGAGTTCTGAGGCTCCTTCTGCCAGGTCGGAGCGCCATCTGGTGGTTAAACGTTGTCGGTGACACCCACTCATCTGTGCCCCCCCCACCCCCCTCCCTCTCTCTCTCTTTGCAGTATTCACCCAACATGACGATGAGTGTGTGATTTTATTTTTCCTTTTTATTTCTGTTTATTTTTCCTCCTGTTTTTACGTCCCCTGCACCTTTTTTTTAAATTTTTTATTTTTTACTCAACCTTCACTTCACCTCGGATTGGACCCCCCCACCACCACCCACCCAACACCCCCCACCATATGGGATCCACTCCGCCCCCTCCCCTTCTTCCTTACCTGTCTCCCCCGGGACTGCACAGCCTTCTGGGACGGCCCTAGAGCGTCCTGGGACTCTGATTAAGGCGGGCCCCCCCGGGGCGTGCAAGATGGCCGGCGGCGTGAACAGGAAGCAGTCGCAGAGCAACAGGAAGAGCCTCCTCTCTGACTCCGCCCCCGGCCTCCCTGGCTTCCTGTCAGGTTCTAGACAATGAGCGAGGGGAGGAGGACAGACAGAGGGGCGGGGCCAGGAGGCAACCCCGCCCTCCTCTTACTGGAAGCTTCTCCAACACAAATTTGGACTTTTTAAAAAAAAATTTTAATTATTTTTTTCCGGCGCCGTTCCTCCGACAGAATCAACCGAGGGTCGGACGGACCTTTAACAGATTTTGTGATGAATTTTTTTTTTTTTTTTTTTTTAATTTTATGTATTGTATCATTGCTATTTTTATTATTGTATTGTTATTGATTATATCGATGATCATTTTGAGAACGGGCACATTGTTACGATGAAGGCGTCGCTGCACACATCAGAACTGGTTTGCTGTAAACGTGGCGCCGCGTGAGCACGCCGCCCCCTGCAGGTAGGATTTCACCCTCCACGGTACTGATTGGTTCCTTTTTGAATTTTTTTCCTCACTTTTAAAAACACCTAAAAAAAAAATTTTTTTTTCTTTCTCATCCATCCCAGAAGAAGCGTCTCCTGTTTTTCTTTGCTTCTAATGCAGTGAAATGCACACTTCTATTTATTTATGGACTTTAAATTTGTCTCTTTTTTAAGTGTTACCCTGGTTTTTTTGTTTTTGTTTTTTTTGTCTTTTTTTTAACTGCAGAACTCGTAGCAACTGTGTAAATATGCAGATCCTGCCCCTCCCCCTCCCTCCCAACTTTTATTTTGACCTCTTGCTGCTTCCGCTGCTCCCTCCGCCCACCAGGGGGCGCTATTGGCACCCGTCTCCTGACCTCCGCTGATCCGTCGTTCCCGTTGCTGGTGAAACACACTGTGATGTCTGTCTGTGCTTCGGTTCACCCCTCCCTCCAAAAACACGTCCAGTGGAAGGACTTTTTGCTTGCTGCTGATTGGCTCCCCGGTGTCACATCGTCAGAGCAGACCAGAATTGTTGCTCTGATTGGCCACTCTGCTTTTTCTTTTCTTTTTCTTTTGTTTTTTTGGGACCCGCCCCCAGCCACGCCCCTCTGATTTATTTTTTTTGTTCGACTTTCCATCGTCTTGTTTTGACCTTTTTTGTGTAAATACTGTAAAATGCATTTTGATATCATTGACATGTTTTTTGATATTTTCGAATCGCGGCGACTCGTCGGTCGGAGGCGTGTGGCGTGTTTTCTTTCGGACGGTGCATCGTTTTCGCTGGGGGGGGGGGGGTCAGGATGACATGAAACAGGAACTGGAGCTGCTATGGACTATGATGCTACTTCCTCTCATTGGATGCGGGGCTTTTCTGTGTGTGTGTGTGTGGGGGGGGGGAGTGATACAATGTCACATGTTTCCTACATACACCCTAAACACGACACGTCACTCCGCGGCCACGCCCACTTCTCGTTACTCTGACAGGGAATTTGAAGTTCTTTCCGAATCCTTCCGCCTCCGGCGCTGCTTTCCAGCTACGCCCCCCCCCCCCCCCCGGACAGGGAAGCGGGACACGCCGTCTCTGAATCCAACTCACCCGGGACCAGAGAACACACTTTATGAAGGATTTTTTTTAATCTATTTAAAACGGTGCGGGGGGGGGGTGTTTTAGGAAAAGCGTCGGGGGAGGAAATCCGGCCCCCCCTCCCGGCGTCAGATGCTGTTGTATAAATGCAGTGAACTTCTCTCTATCTTTCTGTCCTGTAAGTAAAGCGTCACACGTTCATCATTTCTGTATTTCTCTTGTGCTGATGTATAATACTGTAACATTCAGGGGCGGGGGGGTCAGACAGGAGTTTTTTGATGACAAAGCAGTATTGACTCTGAGGCCGTGTGACCGTGGGGAGTTGCTTTGAATCTCATGTTAGGATAGTTTCAGTTCTAAATGTCTCGTGTAGTAAAATAAGAGGTTCCTTCTTTGTATGTTTCTTTATATTGTAAAGTTTCTTTAGACACCAAATGTTGTTTATTGGAAAAAAGGTGGGAAAACTGCATTAATAGTAAATGTAATTTTTTTTTTTGTTCTGTTTACTTTTCATCAAGTTGTCGGTCGTTTTTGCCTTGTTGTCCCCCTTGTTGTAGATACATATTAAAACAAATAAATGACTTCACTCCTTTTGCCATGAACACACGCCTCACGGGTGTACCTTCAAATACTTTACTTTATACTGGATTATAATAGATTATAATAGATGACCTTTAAGTATATTACATTAGATTATACTACAGTATATTAGATTACATTCGATTATACTAGATTATAAGAGATTATACTGGATTACCTTCAAGTACATTACATTATAGTATGCTAGATCACATTAGGTTATACTATATTATACTAAATTATAAGAGATTATATTAGATTACCTTCAAATCTGTTACATTAGATTATCCTACACTAGATTACCTTCAAATACATTTATTATACTAGATTATAGTATTCTACGGTATATTATCTACCATTCATTCATTTCTTGTAAACATGATGACTATAATTGTCTACAAGAAATGATTGATATTAACCAAATGAAGAATTGATTTGATGTAATAATAACAGGTATTAAAAGTATCAATTATTAACATCAGGTATTAATTTTATCAGGTATTATTAGCGTTAAGTATTGATAATATCAGGTATTGATGATATCAGATATGATCATAAGAGTTTCATTTTATTTTTAGCTGCTGAAACAATGAACATCTTTAGAAGGAGGGATGAAGAGTTTAAATAAAAACAACCAAATAATGCGACAGTTTTATAACCTGTAAAATGACGAAGAGGTGAATGAGGAAGAGGAGGGGAAACAGAATGAGAGAAACAGAAGAGCTGCTAGACAGATAATCTAACATTTCTGATTGGTCGACCCCTCCTCAGTCGGGGGGTGAGGGAGGGGGCACCTGGGACCCCTCCCTTCGAGCCTCGTCCCTCTTTTCCATCCTGCACTCAGGGCAAACTTGGCTCCTCTCCTCCTCCCTCCTCCTGGGGATTCGCCTCCGTCAGGTTCGACCCGGATCACAGGAAGGAAGTCTGCTGCTACTTCCTGCTCCGCCTAGAGGACGGAAAGAAATATGTGTGCATTTCAATCACACATATTTCACTTCCTGTCCTGTTGACAAACAAATTCTTCACATATTTATTTCTCATCAGAAAAGATTTGAGTCTCAAAAACAGGAACAAACTGTCCACCTAAAGCCATATGAATAAATAAAATGTTTATTCCTTTTTTATTCTTCCTGATCTAACTTTTCATGACGAATTCATCTGAAGCAGCAGAAGGAAACTTTTCCTTCTCTCCCATTTTCATAGCAGCACAGCAATGATTTCAACCTCCTGGAATTCGTTCTCCTCTGTCTCGACTTGCCTTCGTTAAAAACCGTCCTGCCTTTTCTCGGGGGGCCTCGGGGGCCGAGGCTCCTGAACCAAGAAGCAGCTTCATGATGTCATGAACTGGTGGTGATCAGTTCTACTCACCCGGCTCGGTCCCGGGCGTCTGGATCCGCCTGGTTGGTGCAGAAGGGGGGCGGGGGGGAGATCTTCAGTCTTTGGTTGCTCTTGTTGCTCTTGTTGACCTCCTTCCACCAGCAGGCGAATGAGACGGCGTTTACCCGAAGACGCTGCACCCATCAGGGGGCTGCACTCTAACAGGGGGTCCCCCATGGCCCTGGAGGTGAAGTGCTTCACCATGGCAACGTTTTCAACAGCCAATCACATTTTGTGTTGTTTATTTCTAATCCCATGATGATGATGATGATGATGATAATAATCTCTTTTTTTTTTATCCTGAAGAGGAAATCGGAACAAAAACATAAAACCTGAATCATTTTGTATGAATGAAGTAGGATCTGATTTTACTTTTTTCTTCCTCTTTTTATTTGATCTTCTTCATATTTTCAGTAGAATGTTTTTTAGTTTGATAACTCATCGTAGCTAGAGATTGAATTATTTTAAATCTAAAAATGGACACGCAGTTCCCACGGGTGATCGGTGACCGGAAACACACACACACACACACACACACACACACACACACACACACACACAAAAAATGATGGAGCTCTCTTCTGTGAAATCATGAAATCTGGCTTGAATGATGTCAGACATTCAGACAGGAAACGATTTCTGCAGACCAGATGTGCAATTAACACAAACAGCAGTCAGAGCACCAGCAGGAGGTCACGTCAGTGTGTTTGTCCTCCGTGTTTAACACGCAAAACGTGTAATAAAGGTGATAATTCCCCTCGTAAAGACTTTAAGTCTGCATCTATTAAGAGTGTGAACTTTACAAATGAGTGTAAATGTCGAGTGTGTGTGTGTTAAAACTTTCAAATTAATGGAAAGCGTGTCCAACCATGTTTCTAATTACAAATAAAAAATAATATTTTTATTTAAAGTGATTTTTTTTTTAAATAAAATAAATCCAGTCATTTGTTTTCAAAGAACTAAATAAAAAAAAACAACAACAAATCTCCTTTATTAGTCTCATAATAAATAACGAAAGCAGTGTCATTAAAATGATCAGAAAATTTTAAAGTTTTAAAATGAAAATCAAATTCTTTTAGTTTTCATTGTTTTTATCAGACATTTTAAATAAAGAAAAACATAAACAAACAGAAAATAATCACATTTCTCTCTTTAAATCGACTTTTATGTCACAAAAATAAATCTATAAAAGTATTTAAAGATAGAAATCCATTTCCGGTTTACACAGAAGACAAATACGTCACAGCTCGGTGAAAGAGGCGGAAGAAGAAGCGGTTACGTAAACCCTACGTAAGGGTTTATTTATGTCTCTGGGCCAATAAAATCCCCTCTGAGCCCCGCCGTCATGACGTCACGCGCTCGACTCCAGAATAGCGCGCGGCTGAGGAGCAGCCTGCAGAAACGTCTCCTTCCTCCGCTCCTCCGGCCAATGTTTGTTTGTTGGTTTCCGGGGGGTCCGTTCGCGTCCGTTCTTCCGGTGTCGGGGGGCTTCGGGCCGGGATGTCGGCGCTGCAGGAGAACCGGAGCTACGGGCTGTCCGGCGGGGACCCGAGCCGCGGCGGTAACGTCTCCGTTTTTCACGTTAAACTCACGGACAGCGCGGCGCGAGCCATCGGCTCCCTCCAAGGCGGAAAGGTGGGTTCATTTTTTAACATTCACCCCCGGAACATGTACCCGAACCAGTTGGTTCCGGCCGGTCCCGGCTTGTTCCGGTCCGTCGCTCACGGGGAAGCGGGCAGACTGGAGGGGGAAGGCGGGCTCTCGGTGCTCGTTTTCCGGGTGAACTTCAGGCTCTTCCCGGGCTCGTTGTCTCCCGCGAGCCTCCGTTAGCTACCATAATGTTGCGTAACGCGGTGCTCGGTTCCCCGCGTGAGCACCGTGGATGCTAATCGGTGCCGGAACCAATCACCGAGCATCTTTTTTTATTCCTTGTTAAACACAAACATCCAGTTTGTTTGTTTATTTTGGTTTTATTTGTTTGTTTGTTTTTGTTTGTAGCTCCAGATCCACCATCAAACATCAGATCCAGCCAATCAGGCGTGAATCAGAACGAAGCAGGAAGTGCAAGCGGAAAGCAGTCAGGAACACTTCCTCAATTCTGTAATTCCTGCTAACACAGGAAGGAAAATTGCAGCCAAGCATTTTCTGGTGGGAGTGGAATCCACGCCGCCATCACTGTCACTCCTCTGGTTTTACTGGGGTAGCCTCCAGCGTGGAGAGCATGCACACAATACGTGCATCGTGCACACTAGTAGTGTCTTTATTTAGCTCTAAGTGCATCTATTCATAACCCACTCGGCCCGATCTGAACGAACGAACTCATCAACAGGTGGACTCGTAAATCCTCTCAGTGAAAAGGTCATGTGGATTCTCGTCACGGCGAGTCTCCTTCCGTCAGGGTGTTACTTCACTCCTGTGGTGACGCTGGTGTGGAACCGGTTGCCACAGCTATTCCGGAACATTTTTATGATTATTTACACGTGTGTATTACCATAGCAACACTGTTGGAATCAGTCGTCCTTCCGTGTCTTTTTTTAATCTGATTTTTACGTCCGATTGTCGTCTTTGTCGATGGTTTTGTGAGACCGTGTCGGTCCAAACTCAACCGTGTGTTTCCTGTTTTCCTCCAGGGTCGGTTGTCGCATCCCAGCATCAGTTTTAACGGGGACCAGGGGGTAAGAAGAGCCGACGGACAGGACATGAAACACGGTAGAGTCGCCTGACGCTCTGAGGTCACGTGTAACTGTCCTCCTGTCACAGAGAATCGCCATCCCCTGCTCGGACAACGGAGACCAGCTCAGGATCTTCACCTTTGGCGTGGCCAATGTCGCCCGTGACAACCCACATGGAAGCTTCGACTGCGTCCAGCAGATCAGCGTTAGGTAAAAAAACAAACGTCGATTCTGAACATAAAAACGCTGAAAATTAAAGCAAAGCAAAGGCAAACCCTGAGAGCACTTCCTGTTTAAATACCAGAAGAAACCCAGGATTCCTGTCTGAACAGGTCCAGGAAGCCTGGAATTGGAGAGAAGTGATTGTAATGACACGAAAGGTTCAGGAATCACTAAGTCGGATCGAGTCTTATCTAATCTTTGCACTCGAACAGGACTTTTCCAGCTCACGCCTCTAACGCGCACACTCTAACAGGCACACTCCTCTTCCTCGCAGCGGCGCCAAAGAGCTTTCGTGCCTGGGGGTGATCCAGAAGAAGATGACGATCAACGCCACCGACGATTCGTACGACAAAGCCCGTCAGAGCATGGCTCAGGCCGAGGAGGAGACCCGCAGCCGGGCGGCCATCGTCATCAAACACGAGGGCCGCTTCCGGGGTAAGGGTGACGACGAACGTATTGAATGGGTTGCCATAGTAACACACGTATGTTAAATCAACTCCACCTATGGATGAACCGCTGGTGTCATTAGAGTACGGCGGTTTTAACGCGTCTCCACAAACGGAACGAAACCAGTGATGGAGCTGTTTTCTAACCACCGAACCACTTCCTGCTAAACATATTTTAGTCTCCGTCATCTTGTTTCAGAGAACACGCACACGCACACACACACACACACACACAGACACACACACACACACGACAATGTGATGATTTTAGTCTGATCAGAGGAAGCAACTTTGTGGGTTTTCACAAAATTAGATCGCAACTTTTTGCTCAGCAGGACGTCTGCACATCTTTGTGACACGAGGTGAGATGAGTTCCCTCTTCTCTGCCGCGGGACCGGATCCATTTCCTGTGATGTCATCACTCTTTCATTGGCGGTTTCATACGTTCACAACGGGGACTTTTGTCATTCGTCACTTTCTTGTAAAGAGAAGAGGAAGAACGAAACCTCCACAGGATTTCCTCTGATGGTGCTTCTGTCTTTGCGTTGGTTTTGATGTGATGCGTTTGCCCCCCACCCTCCACCCCCACCCCTCGTAGGTAAGAAGGTGACTGTTCGAGCTCCGGCCCCTGCTCTGGCCGGCCTGACCAAACCCAGACAGTCGTCCCGATCGCTCATCAGAGACATCAAGGCGGGGGTCGGCTTGTCCAAGTTGAGGAAGGGTGGGGCTTGCGCTCTGAACAGGAAAAACGTGGAGGACGTTCAGAGGCGACCGCTCAGGGAGAGGGTGTCACACCTCCTGGCTCTGAGACCCTACAAGAGACCCGAACTCATCCTGAGGCTGCAGAGAGACGGGCTGCCGGCCGCAGAGAAAGACACTCTGGAGTCGGTGCTGATGGAGGTAAATCTCTCTCTTCCTTAACCAGATAAAAACACAGAAACTACACAGGAAGGAGACTTCTGGAGCTGAGTAGAGCTTCATTTTTCTCTGCCCGCATGTCTGTCTTGCAGGTTGGACAGCTGAACAGCAGAGACAACACGTTTGTTCTGAAGGACGGTCTTTACAAGGAGCTGCAGAAGGACTGGCCGGGATACACGTCAGGAGACCAGCAGCTGCTGAAACGCATCCTCGTCAGGTAACCAGAGGCTCGGCGTCGTGTTGATGAAAACCCGCTGCTCACTTTGAAGGAAAGAATGATCGTAAAACCGTTTTCGAGACAAATGGTTGCGTCAAGCAGATCGTTCAGAAGCTAAAACAGGAAAAACGGGTACATAGTTTCTAGAATTCGCACAGACTTCTCAGTCACGTGTCATGCAGACGTTTAGACTTGCAGATGCAGAATTGTGTAAACAGGCAGCAAACACTTCCTGTGAAGACCTCTGTAGACCCGTCCGTTCATTTTCTGCCCTCTTCTGACCCTCAGGAGGTTGTTTCAGCCGCAGCAGAACCTCCTCACCGTCCCCGAGGCCCAGGTCAGTCCCCTGAGAGACACCCCCAACTCCTCACCAGCGCATCGTCCCCTGCCTCACCCACCGGAGGAGTACACCGACCCCCTGCTGAGTAAGAAGCCCAGGATCTCGCGCCTGTCCGGCAAGACGGTCGCCGGCAAGTCGAGAGCGAGGACGTCCAGAGACGCGACTCCAAAAGACGTTACAACGACGACGATGGCAGCGGCGGCAAACGAGAGGCAAACGAACTCGCTCGATCCTCGGAGGCTTTTTGACTCCCTGTCGGCGGTCTGTCAGCGCGAGGCGGAGGCAGCCGACAGGCTCAAACCGACGCCCAGCAGCGAGGAGACCAAACCCACCGACGTCAAACCCCAACCCCAATCCGAGCCCGAGCGACCTCCGTCACCGCTAATCGTTCCTGAGCGGAACAGACATACAATCAAGAGGAAGAAGAGCAAACACAAACACAAAGATCAGGTGCGGAACCTCGTCTACGGTTGTGTTTTTTTTTTTTTTTTAACGTACGTAACTGGAGGTTCTCTTTATCAAGGAAAAGGATCCGCGTAGAGACCGGAAGGCGAGGAAGAAAGATCCAAGTCCAGAGGTCACAAACGACAAAATCTCTCTGGACGGTGAGGGTGAGCGTCCGTCTGTTAGTCGACACGACGTCGGTTCTGTCGGTGTTTTTTAACGTCTCTTTTCTTGATTTCCTTCAGAGGCGAGTGAAAAGGACGCTTTTGAACCGGAACAGGAAGCATCGGACTACCTGCTGTACGTACGCCAAAATCCATCCAAGCGTTTACGTGAAAATGCGCGAAATGTCTTCTAACCTGGTGCTCACGGTTGTGTTCCGTTGTGTTCTCCAATCAGGACGTACTCCCCCATCCTGAGCCCCGCCCAGCGGCAGAGCTACAAGCTGGACTTCAACCGGGAGTACAGCGAGTATCGAGACCTCCACGCCCACATCGACGGCGTCACCCGGCAGTTCATGGAGCTGGACTCGCAGCGCAAACGGCTTCACCGCGAGTCGCACAAGTACAAGGTGAGACAGAGCTTCATCTGTTACCCTACATACCCCAGGCAGGGGCAGTTCCACGCATTTAAGGGGAGAACAACAGAAACTGAAAGATAACATTTTTTATTTATTTGTTTGTATTTATCTGAAAATATCACATCTGTTTGAATTCCTTCTTGTTTCAGACGGTTCATAATAAAATTCTTCAAGAATATCGCAAAATCAAGAAGGTAACTGCTTTTCTTTACCCGTGTATTGATCCTATGATTGATCCCATTGATAAAACTCTTTTTTGTTTTCGTCCTTCCTTTTAGTCGAACCCCAACTACGACCAGGAAAAGAGTCGCTGTGAATATCTACACAACAAACTGGCTCACATCAAGAAGCTCATATCGCAGTACGACCAGCGGCAACTCGGGGACTGAACATGCCCCCCCCCCCCCAAGGACGGGGCGGGGCAGCTTCATGCTGCTCAGCTGGAGTGTTTGATCACAGGATGGAGTAACAGAGGCTGGGAGTCATTTGTCAGAAGGCGGGACATTACCTTTAGAAAATAATGGATCGACCAATGGGCTGCAAGTCACATGATGTCACCAAAGACGTTTAAGGGATAACCACGGTTTTACGGCGGCTCCTGACCTTTAACCTCTCTCTCCAGGAAATGCAAGCAGACCCGGAGTTGAGGCAAACCTAGAAACATTTGTAGATTCCCATTGTCACGTTTTTATCTTTTGTGGATTAAAAGCTGGTTCCTTTCTTTTGGTCTTAACCACGTCGGTGTTTATGTCCGAAGCACAACGGTTGGCTGTACATACCCAGACAGCTCGCACGATTGGCTGGTGGTGGACGGGGGACGCACACATGAACACTTCAAACCTGTTCTTTTTTGGGGTCTCTTTGAAAGTGTTTCTGATTCAGATGGAGAGTATTCCACTGGTGTTTCTGCTGCTGAAGCACAAAAAACTGTTGAACACAATTAATTCTTGTATTCAGGGAATTTACAGTATGATCTGCAGAAGGAGTGCATCGACTTAAAGCCGGGTTTTATTTGTTATTGCAGTACAGGAAGTATTTGTTACTGTGGGCGGAGCCTGTGGAGACCAATAGGAGCGTTTCATTGCATGCTGTGTACGTGACAGAATGCATGAGGAGTAAAGCAGAAGTTTTGTCGGTTTCAAATAAATTCATTTGTATTCATTTGGTGTGATGGTTTTCCTACCGCCTCAGTATTAGAGGGGTTTTCTGATCAAATGGATCCAAAGAGAAGCTGATCATAATGATTGATGTTCATGAGGCCAATCAGAGCTGACTGGTTCATCTCTCAGCCAATCAGTGGTGCTGAGAACTGAGCCAGTTTCACACGATTCTTTATTCATTCATCTGCTTCAGGTCGCAGGTGTTGGTGCAAAATATCCCAGTTGGCTACAGGCAGGAGGTGGGGTACACCCTGGATGAGACGCCAGCTCATTGCAGGGCCACACCAATAATTATTTTGAAGTAGATGATGATTTAAATGAAAGAGCTAAGAGAATTTGATTTTCAAAAGTTCACAAGAAAATTGTT
Source organism: Antennarius maculatus (assembly GCA_013358685.1). Classification (NCBI taxonomy): domain Eukaryota; kingdom Metazoa; phylum Chordata; class Actinopteri; order Lophiiformes; family Antennariidae; genus Antennarius; species Antennarius maculatus. The sequence goes on along the minus strand of CM023621.1, from coordinate 18,691,178 downwards.
GACTGGTGAAGACACCAGTGGCGTGGCTTAGCTGGTCAAAACGCCTGTCTAGTAAACGGGAGGTCCTGGGTTCAAATCCAAGCAGTGCTAAAGGACAAATTTTGTGACAATCAATGTGATTCTGTTGCTCAACCACAAACTTTTTATTTGGTCACGTCAAACACAGAGCAACGATATTTGACTGAGTTGCATTGGCTGTGTGCTCAGCTGTTATCTAAGAGGTTGTTGGTTCAAGCCCTCCTGGGGACATAGTTTGTGTGCATTAAGCACAAACTTTTTCCTTGGTAAACTGGATTTTTTTATCTATTCCCCATTCTCTGAACATTTGTGTTTCTGACATTTACAGAAAATTAGTATGAAAAACAAACACAAACTTTATTTATCGACGTCGACTGATTTAAATGACAGCAAAGACGTTTGTCTGAATTACATTGGTTTTCAAAAGTTAACAAGAAGTGAAACCTCAGTCATCAATGGCGCTGTGGCTTAGCTGGTCAAAGTGCCTGTCTAGTAAACAGGAGATCCTGGGTTCAAATCCCAGCAGTGCCTGACTGTTATCTTTTGTGAGTTTCATTGCTGGAGACCAGCTTTGTCTCCAACTCATTTCATCATAACCACTTCACCACAGAATGAGTCTCTTCTTGAAGAGTAAAGAAAAATGCTCATAAAAGAATATTTCTTGCTTTAGCTCTCTAACAACTTTCTTAATGTGTCGTAGTTCTATTGTTCTTCCTGCTGGACTGACAGAACAGTCCTCTGGTGGAGTTATATTCACAGAACTTGAGTCTCTGTGGCGCAAGTGGTCAGCGCGCTCGGCTGTTAACCGAGAGGTTGGTGGTTCAAGCCCACCCAGGGACGAAAGCTATCTACAGTTTTACAGTGCAATGCGTTAAAACTTTGTTTCCCACCTTGGCGTCCTGAAAAACCCAGGAATCAGGACCATGTTGTCCCTTGACCTTTAATGACTCCTTGGTGTTTCACTTTACCTCCGTAATCCTGTTTTCCTTTGCAGCTTTGGAAGTGGTCTGTTAGATCTGACTGTGTTTTAGTGGTGTGTTGTAGTTGTGGAACTGGTGGCGCTGTAGCTTAGCTGGTCAAAGTGCTTGTCTAGTAAACAAGAGATCCTGGGTTCAAATCCCAGCATTGCCTATAGGTTCCTTTGGTACACTTTTATGACACGATTTTATAACTCAACCACAAGTCTCTTCTTGAAGAATCGAAATATCCTGCGAGTGGAGATTTGACGCTGCTGTGGGACACAACCCAATGGCGCCCTAACCCCCTAACCCCTAACCCTAACCTGTAACTCCTAACACGAACCCATAACCCTACCTTAACCCTAACCCTACCCTAAACCTAACCCTAAGCCTACCCCAACCCTAACCTTAACCCTAACCTAACCCTAACCTAACCATAACCCTAACCTTAACCCTAACCTAACCCTAACCCTACCCTAAACCTAACCCTAACCTAACCCTGACCCCAACCCTAACCCTAACCTAACCCTAACCCTAACCCTAAATATAACCCTACCCTAACCCTAACCCTATCCTGACCTTAACCCTAACCCTAACGCTAACCCTAGCTTAGCTGGTCAAAGTTTTGCTGGAGACCAGTTTTTCCTCATATATTTGGGGTGAAAATACCTGCTTTGAATTTCAGGTGGTTCTGTAGCTTACTTGGTAAAGTTACCTGTTTTGTAAGTAGGAGCTCTTGGCATAAAATCTCAGCAGTGACCAAAGACAACCTTTGTGTCACTTATTGAAAATCAATGTGATTCCATGCAACCACATTTTTTTTTGTTTGGTGACGTCGACTGTGACATTGTGTGGCAAACTAGCATTAGTTCCGTCGATTTAAATTATTTTGAAAGTCACAACCGGAAGCTATTGACAATCTAACAACGTCTAAGAATTTTCATGTTGCTGTAGTTACCCACTATGTCCACAAGAGGGCATCACGATTTCAAATCCTTCGAGAACGTAGAATCACATTATTGACATTATCTCCTGAAATAACTTGTTGAGTAGTTTTCCACTGAATAGTTTAACAGATACAGTTCTTGTGTTAATTTAATTGCGTACAGCATGGCTCTGTATTGTTGCTGTTTAGTTACTCAGTCTGGACACAAGAGGGTATGAAATGTATTTACTGAGCAGGAAGTGGTTTGAGTACATTTACCCGAGATCAGGGCTCGAATATAAATTCAGCATGCATGTCTTATTTTGCATGTATTTTATTTCTTTTCATACTTTTTGTGTCTTTTTGTCTCTGTCTTTTAATTTTTGTGTTGTTTTTGGTGTTTGAGTTCATCTCAGGAGTCACATCCTTTAATTATCGGTTTAACTTATCCAGCAATGAAGAATGTTGCACGTTGAAACGATAATTCTCCATTTCTATCTGTGAGGAGTTAACATGTTCTCCACGTGTCTGGTGGGTTGTAGAAACACGCACATAACTGAGCTAAACTGAACAGAAGTATGAAAGTGGGTGAGGGGACACACCCAGGTTGTCATTGTAGTGGGGAACTGGTTGTAAACCTGCTCAAATTAACATTTTGGTCATGTTTCCCCCACATGTGGTAACTTTGGGGCGCGTTCCATTTCTTCCTGGATGAAAAAGAGTCTTGTTATCATGAGTTTCTGGTTCCTCTTCAGGGCTGTGTACCCCATAAATAGAAGTTCCGAAACAAATCACAGCAGCTGAAGTTTTAGCTCAGAGAGATGACAAGAGAAACTCAGAGATCTGACGTCATGGAATCGAATCCCGTTGTTCACTTTTACATTTTGTCCTGAGTGTTGTGAATAATAAATACATTAACTAACCAACTTTGTTGAAGCTCCTGAACAGCTCAGTAGGATCGTCTTTGATCAAAAGGTGTTTGTCTAAGGATGTAGGATCAAATCCCAGCAGATTTTGTGTTGTTTTTCACTTAACTCAGGAGTCACATCCTTTAATTGTTGGTTAAATATGAATATGAATTCGAATATGAATTCAGCATGGATGTCTTATTTTGCTGGTTTTTTCCCTTTTTCAGAGGTTTTTGTGTCTGCCTTTGTGTTTTTGTGCTGTTTTTGGTTTGGTCACATCCTTTTAACTGTTGACTTAACCTATTCAACAATCAAGAATGTTGCACTATTGAAATGATAATTCTCCACCTACATCGAACCAAAAGCGTCCCATGAACTCCAACGTTGAAGAAAATATTTTTATTTGTGTTGTTCATCTTAATAAAAGTTTGCCTTCTAGAAAGAAAAAATATACATTAATATTTGAGTTAATAGGATATGTAAAGCCACATTGAAATCTTTTTTCTGAAGTTTTGTTTAAAATATTTCATCCAGACGCGCTGGGATGGTGTTACTTCCGCATCAAATGAAAATGAGGAATTTGTAGTTCCTCACTTTGGCCACAAGAGGGAATCAAACGCGTTTACCATCAGGAGCCTTCTGAATATTTTATCAGCAATAGAGTTTAACGTGTCTTACTGTTGGGAATGTATACAATTGTAAAAATGTGTAAAATGCTAACTAGCATTAGCCCCCCTCTCCCTTCTCGTTAGAGTTTCCTAAAGGTGAAGTAGATGATTGTTCGTCTGGGTTTGGACACGAAAAATAAGAAAAGCTAAAATATGTAATGCGGTTACTGACCACAGGAGGGCAGTGTCACCAGTATGTGTTCATTTCCGGTGGTCGCTCAAAATAAAAGCATCAAACGAACAGGAAATACATTTGATTCAATTTCACGAGAAAAGTACGACCGAAAACTGGTGACGAGTTTTTAATGTTTTAACATCATTTTTGAACGATTGTTACCGTCCTAATAAAGACGTGTAGGGAGTTTTATGTGAAGACATTCAGACTTTAGAGGATGTTGGAAGTGTGAATTGTTCTTGAAGTTGTCCTCGTCCTCTCATCAGGCAGAACCCAGACCAACAATCATCTACTTTACCTTCAGGAAACTCTGACGAGAATGGACGGAGGGGGGGGGGTAATGCTAGTTAGCATTTCAAGTAGTTTTACCATTTCATTTCAAACAGTAAGACATGTTAAACTCCATTGCTGATAAAATATTCAGAAGGCTCCTGATGTTATACACGTTTGATTCCCTCTTGTGGCCAAAGTGAGGAACTACAAATTCCTCATTTTCATATGATGCGGAAGTAACACCATCCCAGTGCGTCTGAATGAAATATTTGAAATAAAACTTTAGAAAATGATTTTAATGTTACTTTATATATCCTGATAACTCAAATATTACTCTGTATATTTAGACTTGATAGAAGGCAAACTTTTATTAAGCTGAACGACACAAATTAAAAATATTTTCTTCAAAGTTGGAGTGCATGGGACACTTTGGTTCGATGTAAATGTAGAATTATCATTTCAACAGTGCAACATTCTTGATTGCTGGAAAAGTGAAACCAATAATTAAAGGATGTGACTCGTGAGATGAATTCAAAAACCAAAAACAACACAAAAATACAAAAGCAGAGACAAAAAGACACAAAGTATGAAAAGAAATAAAATACATGCAAAATAAGACAACCATGCTGAATTCATATTCCAGCCCTGACCTCGGGTAAATGTACTCAAACCACTTCCTGCTCAGTAAATACATTTCATACCCTCCTGTGTCCAGACTGAGTCACTAAACAGTGTAGTGGAGTTACATAATTCACCCAGGTACTTCGGGTGTAGGTTGTTTGTTCCTACACCGACGGGTTAATGTGTTGCACTTTTCACTCTGCCTAAATGTTCAGAAGTAAACCAGTTGCACTTTTCGATACTCCGCCTCTGACTCCAATTCTTCGGCACCACATTGGTGACCCCGACGTCAGTCTTGACGAAGTTTCCGAGACTGCTCCGAACATGACGAACAACGCTATCGTCCTGAAATTGCCGGAGTTCTGGGAGACGTCCGCCGCGGCATGGTTCGCCCAGGCGGAGGCTCAGTTCGCCCTCCGCGGCGTGGATGACGACGCTACACTACTACTACTACCACGTCGTCACAGCCCGTGGGAGCTGAACTGCAGCCAGGGCAGTAGGCTTCATCACATCCCCTCCCGCAAGTGATAAATACCCAGCTTTAAAGGCATATCTCCTCAAAACTTTTGAATTATCACGACCTGAGAGAGCCAGGCGTTTGTTTGCCATCAAAGGTTTGGGGGACGGCAAACCTTCAGAACACATGGAAATGATGTTAGCCCTATTGGGGGAGGAAGAACCGAATTTCCTCTTCTTTGAACTCTTCCTGAGGCACATGCCACCGCACGTCCAGGCGGCGCTCGCCAATACGACGGGCCTTTCAGGGTCTTGCGACACAGTGCTAAGGGGCTTGACGGTTGACATCGGCGGTAGGCCTGAGACTGTGTCGGTCGACAGGGTTAAACCGGCTCACACGGATGTTTCCCGGCCGTTGGAGTTGGCCCGGGCCCCGCGCCCAGGACGACCCCCGTTGCCCCGCCCGCCAACAGCCGCGCACCCCCTCACCCCTGCCGACCCGGGCAGTTCTCCCTCCTCGACCCCCGTCTTTCGCACCCGCAGGGGTCGACCTGTGGTTCCCCCCTCCGGTAGGGGGATTTTGTCTATGGATGAATTCTGGGGGGGCTTGTGTAGTGGAGTTACATAATTCACCCAGGTACTTCGGGTGTAGGTTGTTTGTTCCTACACGGACGGGTTAATGTGTTGCACTTTTCACTCTGCCTAAATGTTCAGAAGTAAACCAGTTGCTTTTTTCGATACTCCGCCTCTGACTCCAATTCATCGGCACCACAACAGCAACAATACAGAGCTATATGCAAATAATTTAACACAAGTACTGATATGATTTAAGTACAACATCACCAAAAGCCTTCAGACAAATATAATATTAACGCTGAATTTCCTAGCTTCATATCTGTTCCATCGAACATCGAACCAAAAGCGTCCCATGAACTCCAACTTTGAAGAAAATATTTTAATTTGTGTCGTTCATCTCAATAAAAGTTTGCCTTCTAGAAAGAAAAAAAATACACATTAATATTTGAGTTAATAGGATATGTAAAGCCACATTGAAATCTTTTTTTCTGAAGTTTTGTTTAAAATATTTCATCCAGACGCGCTGGGATGGTGTTACTTCCGCATCAAATGAAAATGAGGAATTTGTAGTTCCTCACTTTGGCCACAAGAGGGAATAAAACGCGTTTACCATCAGGAGCCTTCTGAATATTTTATCAGCAATAGAGTTTAACATGTTTTACTATTTGAAATGTATACAATCGTAAAACTGTTTGAAATGCTAACTAGCATTAGCCCCCCTCTCCCTTCTCGTTAGAGTTTCCTAAAGGTGAAGTAGATGATTGTTCGTCTGGGTTTGGACACGAAAAATAAGAAAAGCTAAAATATGTAATGCGGTTACTGACCACAGGAGGGCAGTGTCACCAGTATGTGTTCATTTCCGGTGGTCGCTCAAAATAAAAGCATAAAAAAAACAGGAAATACATTTGATTCAATTTCAAGAGAAAAGTACGACCAAAAACTGGTGACGAGTTTTTAATGTTTTAACATCATTTTTGAACGATTGTTACCGTCCTAATAAAGACGTGTAGGGAGTTTTATGTGAAGAAATTCAGACTTTAGAGGATGTTGGAAGTGTGAATTGTTCTTGAAGTTGTCCTCGTCCTCTCATCAGGCAGAACCCAGACCAACAATCATCTACTTTACCTTCAGGAAACTCTGACGAGAATGGACGGAGGGGGGGGGGGTAATGCTAGTTAGCATTTCAAGCAGTTTTACCATTTCATTTTAAATAGTAAGACATGTTAAACTCCATTGCTGATAAAATATTCAGAAGGCTCCTGATGTTATACACGTTTGATTCCCTCTTGTGGCCAAAGTGAGGAACTACAAATTCCTCATTTTCATTTGATGCGGAAGTAACACCATCCCAGTGCGTCTGAATGAAATATTTTAAATAAAGCTTTAGAAAATGATTTTAATGTTACTTCATATATCCTGATAACTCAAATATTACTCTGTATATTTAGACTTGATAGAAGGCAAACTTTTATGAAGCTGAACGACACAAATTAAAAATATTTTCTTCAAAGTTGGAGTGCATGGGACACTTTGGTTCGATGTAAATGTAGAATTATCATTTCAACAGTGCAAAATTCTTGATTGCTGGAAAAGTGAAACCAACAATTAAAGGATGTGACTCCTGAGTTAAGTGAAAAACAACACAAAATCTGCTGGGATTTGATCCTACATCCTTAGACAAACATCTTTTGATCAAAGATGATCCTACTGAGCTGTTCAGGAGCTTCAACAACGTTGGTTAGTTAATGTATTTATTATTCACAACACTCAGGACAAAATGTAAAAGTGAACAACGGGATTCGATTCCATGACGTCAGATCTCTGAGTTTCTCTTGTCATCTCTCTGAGCTAAACCTTCAGCTGCTGTGATTTGTTTCGGAACTTCTATTTATGGGGTCCACAGCCCTGAAGAGGAACCAGAAACTCATGATAACAAGACTCTTTTTCATCCAGGAAGAAATGGAACGCGTCCCAAAGTTACCACATGTGGGGGAAACATGACCAAAATGTTAATTTGAGCAGGTTTACAACCAGTTCCCCACTACAATGACAACCTGGGTGTGTCCCCTCACCCACTTTCATACTTCTGTTCAGTTTAGCTCAGTTATGTGCGTGTTTCTACAACCCACCAGACACGTGGAGAACATGTTAACTCCTCACAGATAGAAATGGAGAATTATCGTTTCAACGTGCAACATTCTTCATTGCTGGATAAGTTAAACCGATAATTAAAGGATGTGACTCCTGAGATGAACTCAAACACCAAAAACAACACAAAAATTAAAAGACAGAGACAAAAAGACACAAAAAGTATGAAAAGAAATAAAATACATGCAAAATAAGACATGCATGCTGAATTCATATTCCAGTCCTGACCTCGGGTAAATGTACTCAAACCACTTCCTGCTCAGTAAATACATTTCATACCCTCTTGTGTCCAGACTGAGTAACTAAACAGCAACAATACAGAGCTATACACAAATAAATTGACACAAGAACTGATATGATTTAAGTACAACATCACCAAAAGCCTTCAGACAAATATAATATTAACGCTGAATTTCCTAGCTTCATATCTGTTACATCGAACATCGAACCAAAAGCGTCCCATGAACTCCAACTTTGAAGAAACTATTTTAATTTGTGTCGTTCATCTCAATAAAAGTTTGCCTTCTAGAAAGAAAAAAAATACACATTAATATTTGAGTTAGTAGGATATGTAAAGCCACATTGAAATCTTTTTTCTGAAGTTTTCTTTAAAATATTTCATCCAGACGCGCTGGGATGGTGTTACTTCCGCATCAAATGAAAATGAGGCATTTGTAGTTCCTCACTTTGGCCACAAGAGGGAATCAAACGCGTTTACCATCAGGAGCCTTCTGAATATTTTATCAGCAATAGAGCTTAACATGTTTTACTATTACTAGTTAATGTAAGCAGGTTTAGCACCGATTCCCCACAACAATGACAACCTGGGTGTGTCCCCTCACCCACTTTCATACCTACGATAAATTTAGCTCAGCTGTGTGCATGTATTTACTCTAAAACCCACCAGGCAGGTGGTGAACATGCAAACTCCTCACAGATGTAAATGGGAAATTACCATTTTAACGTGCAACATTAACATCTAGATAGACACTGGATTTTATTTTATTTCATCTTATTTTTATTGCTCTGATTATATGGCTTTTGCCTTTATCCATGTTTTATGTTTTTAATTGAGCCATTTTGTGTTTTATCTGTAATGTTTTTTTGTTTTTGTTTTTTTATTCGTCTGTGCAGCACTTTGGTCGACTGCGGTCGTTGTAAAGTGCTCAACAAATAAAGATTGGATTGGAACATTCTTTATTGTTGGATAGGTTAAGTCAACAATTAAGGGATGTGGCTCCTGAGGTGAACTCAAACACCAAAAACAACACAAAAACACAAAGACACACAAATACTTTTAAAAGAAATAAAAAACAAGCAAAATATGACATCCATGCTGAATTCATATTCGAGCCCTGATCTCGGGTAAATGTACTCAAACCACTTCCTGCTCAGTAAATACATTTCATACCCTCCTGTGTCCAGACTGAATAACTACAACAGCAACAATACAGAGCCATGCTGTACGCAATTAAATTAACACAAGAACTGTATCTGTTAAACTATTCCGTGGAAAACTACTCAACAAACTTATTTCAGGAGACGTGTCAATCATGTTATTCTACCTTTTGAAGAATCTGTGATCGTGATGCCCTCTTGTGGACATAGTGGGTAACTACAAAAATATTGAAATAAAGTTTGACGTTGTTAGATTGCCAATAGCTTCCGGTTGTGACTATCAAAATATATTTCATCGACGGAACTAATGCGAGTTTGCCACACAATGTCACAGTCGACGTCACCAAACAAAATAAAAACGTGGCTGAGGCATTGAATCACGTTAATTTCAATAAGAATCTTATAAATAACACATTGGCACTGCTGGGATTTGAACCCAGGATCTCCTGTTTACGAGACAGGCGCTCTGACCAGCTAAGCTACAGCGCCACCTGCTTCTAAATTACAAAGTACCACTCAAACACAGTCAGATCTAACAGACCTTTTCTGAAACTGCAAATGACAACAGGATTACGGAGGTGAAGTGAAACACCAGGGAGTCATTAAAGGAAAAGTAACAATGTAGTCCTGATTACTGGGTTTTTCAGGATGCCAAGGTGGGAAACAAAGTTTTAACACATTACAATGGTATTGCACTGTGAAACTCTTCTTCCCTGGGTGGGCTTGAACCACCAACCTCTCAGTTAACAGCTGAGTGCGCTGACCAATTGCGCCACTGAAACGTAAGTTCTAGGTTGTGTGTTAATCAGTTATGACTCAAACACGTGTCTTGGTCGGGTCATTGTGGACATGCTGTCCTCTCGTCCTCTACACAATGAATCTAACTCCACCAGAGGACCGTTCTGACAGTCCAGCAGGAAGAACACTAGAAGCACGTCACTTTAACAAAGTTGTTGAAGCATTTACTAAACCTGCTACCTTCAGGGCTTTCATACTCTTCAAGAAGAGACTCATTCTGTGGTGAGATGACTATGGTGAAATGAGTTAGAGAAAAAGCTGGTCTCCAGCAATGAGACCCACAAAAAGTAGCAGTCAGGCACTGCTGGGATTTGAACCCAGGATCTCCTGTTTACTAGACAGGCACTTTGACCAGCTAAGCCACAGCGCCATTGGACTGGCTTAGCTGGTCCTGGTTGGGTCATTGTTGACAAGCTGGCCACTAGTCGTCCACACAATGAAAATATAATCACTGCTGGGATTTGAACCCAGCAGTGACTGATCAAAGTAGCTGGTCAAAGTGCTTGATAATTAGACAAGCACTGTGACCAGCGCAATTGATGTCTGCAGAAAACTGTAGTTTCTTGCAAGCTTCTGAAAATCAATAAAATTCAATCAAATCTATTGCCTTGTCCATTTAAATCACATTCGACATCACCAAACAAAAAGTTTGTGGTTGAGGTATAAAATTGTCCCAAGGGACAACATGGTCATGATTCCTGGGTTTTTCAGGATGCCAAGGCGGGAAACAAAGTTTTAACACTTTGCAAGGGTATTGTACTGTAAAAATCTAGATAGACTTCGTCCCTGGGTGGGCTTGAACCACCAACCTCTCGGTTAACAGCCGAGCGCGCTGACCAATTGCGCTACAGAGACTCAACTTTTTTGAGTCCAACTCCACCAGAGGACTGTTCTGTCAGTCCAGCAGGAAGAACAGTAGCACTAGAACATATTAAAAAAGTTGTTAGAGAGCTAAAGCAAGAACTATACTTTTATGAGCATTTTTCTTTACTGTTCAAGAAGAGATTCATTCTGTGGTGAGGTGATTGTGATGAAACGAGTTGGAGACAAAGCTGGTCTCCAGCAATGAGACCCACAAAAAGTAACAGTCAGGGACTTCTGGGGTTTGAACCCAGCAGTGTCAGATCAAAATAGCTGGTCAAAGTGCTTGATAATTAGACAAGAACTTTGACCAGCTCCATTGACGTCAGCAGCAGACTGTAGTTTCTTGCAAACTTCTGAAAATCAATAAAATTCAATCAAATCTCTTGCCTTGTCCATTTAAATCACATTCGACATCACCAAACAAAAACTTTGTGGTTGAAGGTCATAAAAGAGTTACAAAAGTATCCTACAGGCACTGCTGGGATTCGAACCCAGGACCTCCAATTTACTAGACAGGCACTTTGACCAGCTAAGCTGCAGCACCATTGATGTCTGCAGCAGACTGTAGTTTCTTGTGAACGTCTGAAAATCCAAGCAATTCAGTCTAATCTCATTTAAATCACAGTTGACGTCACCAAACAAAAAGGTTGTGGTGAGGCATTGAATCACATTGATTTTCCACAAGTGTCATAAAAGTCATCCGTAGGCACTGCTGGGATTTGAACCCAGGATTTCCTGTTTACAAGACAGGCGCTTTGACCAGCTAAGCTACAGCACCACCTGCATCCAATTTACAAAACACCACTGAAACACAGTCAGATCTAACAGAACACTTTCTGAAATTGCAAAGGACAACAGGATTACGGAGGTAAAGTGAAACACCAGGGAGTCATTAAAGGTCAAGGGACAGGATGGTCATGATTCCTGGGTTTTTCAGGACACCAAGGTGGGAAACAAAGTTTTAACACATTGCAAAGGTATTGTACTGTAAAACACTGGATAGAATTCGTCCCTGGGTGGGCTTGAACCACCAACCTCTCGGTTAACAGCCGAGCGCGCTGACCAATTGCGCCACAGAGACTTAAGTTTTGTGAGTATAACTCCACCACAGGACTGTTCTGTCAGTCCAGCAGGAAGAACAATAGAACTACGACACATTAAGAAAGTTGTTAGAGAGCTATAGCAAGAAATTTTCTTTTTTGAGCAATTTCTTTACTCTTCAAGAAGAGACTCATTCTGTGGTGGCTCTGATGAAATGAGTTGGAGACAAAGCTGGTGTCCAGTAATGAGACTCACAAAAAGTAACAACCAGGCACCGCTGGGATTTGAACCCAGGATCTCCTGTTTACTAGACAGGCACTTTGACCAGCTAAGCCACAGCGCCATTGGTTTGGTCCCAAAGAGAATCTTGGTCGGGTCATTGTTGACAAGCTGGCCACTAGTCTTCCATACGATGAACATAACTCCACTCGCAGGATTTTTTCAATTCTTCAAGAAGAGACTCATTCTATGGTGGCTATGATGAAATGAGTTGGAGGAAAGAAAAATGGTCGCCAGCACTGACAAGAAAATTACTTTTAATGTCTTCATTCATTGTGTTGCAAGGACACTTTTGCTGAAATGTTATTGATTGAATGTTTCTCCTCATTAACATTTAAAAAGCAGGTCAGACACTGCTGGGATTTGAACCCAGCGTGGTCTGATTAAAGTAGCCTGTCAAAGTGTTTGATTATTATTAGACAAACACTTTGACCAGTTAAGCCACAGTGCCATTGATGTCTGCAGCAGACTAGTTTCTTGCAAACTTCTGAAACTCATTAAAATCAATCAAATCTCTTTCCTTCTCTATTTAAATCACATTCAACATCACCAAACAAAAAGTTGGTAGTTGAGGTATAAAATTGTGTCATAAAAGTGATACAAAAGTTACAGGCCCTGCTGAGAGTTGAATCCAAGTCCTCCTGTTTATGAGCCAGGTGCTTTGATCAGCTAAGCTACAGCGTCACTGCTTTCTAAATTACAAAGTACCACTGAAACACAGTCAGGTCTAACAGACCACTTCTGAAGCTGCAAAGGACAACAGGATTACGGAGGTGAAGTGAAACACCAGGGAGTCATTAAAGGAAAAGTAACAATGTAGTCCTGATTCCTGGGTTTTTCAGGACGCCAAGGTGGGAAACAAAGTTTTAACATATTGCACTGTAAAACTCTGGATAGACTTCGTCCCTGGGTGGGCTTGAACCACCAACCTCTCGGTTAACAGCCGAGTGCGCTGACCAATTGCGCCACAGAGACACAAGGTCTGTGATGTGTGTTAATCAGTTTTGACTCAAACACGTGTCTTGGTCAGGTCATTGTGGACATGCTGTCCACTTGTCCTCCACACAATGAATACAACTCCACAAGAGGACCGTTCTGACAGTCTAGAACACTAGAAGCATGACACAATAAGAAAGTTGTTGACTAGAGAGCTGAATAAACTAAGAAACATGTTTCCTTCAGGACTTTCGTACTCTTCAAGAAGAGACTCATTCTGTGGTGAGATGACTATGGTGAAACGAGTTAGAGAAAAAGCTGGTCTCCAGCAATGAGACCCACAAAAAGTAGCAGTCAGGCACTGCTGGGATTTGAACCCAGGATCTCCTGTTTACTAGACAGGCACTTTGACCAGCTAAGCCACAGCGCCATCGGTCTGGCTTAGCTGGTCTTGGTCGGGTCATTGTGCACATGCTGTCCACTTGTCCTCCACGCAATGAACATAACTCCACCAGAGGACTTTTCTGACACTCCAGCAGGGAGAACATGAGAATAACAATACAGTAATAAGAGCTGCTTGAACCAAGAACCATGCTTCCTTCACGACATAGAACATATCAGTACAGAATGAGAATTGTCTTATTGGCAGAAAAATCCTAAAAAATCATTTTCGTCGTTTGGAAGACCAATGGACACAATTGATCAGCAACCGTCCAATTTACCAAACAAGTTAAATCCTTCAGTCTCTGTGGCGCAATCGGTCAGCGCGCTCGGCTGTTAACCGAGAGGTTGGTGGTTCAAGCCCACCCAGGGACGGTGAAGTTTTTTTTTTTTTTTTAAATGTCCAAATCACAACTGCCCCTCACACGACAACCAGAAACGTCTCCCTCATATGAAATGAAATGAACTTTGCAAGGAATCATGGGAAATCTTTCCACGTGTTTCCTACATCTCCCATCACGCTACACAGAACAATTAAACTTTAACAAGTCACTCGGTGCTCATGTGGAAGTGTTTTTATTCAAGGTTATGATCAGATAAAGTTGCGCACGTGTGCCATAATAAATCAGTATGAATGAGGAAAAACATTTGCTTTGTCGATTCGTACGCAACAAAACAATTACTGCACTCGTTTCCATGATTAATCGCTGTGATTCTAGAAATAAACGTATGAATTCAGTTAAAAAGTGTCATCCTGACGGTTGTTTTGAATGTTACTTGTTTCAAGTAGAACTAGTTTAAAACGGCTTAAAAACTTTTAACCTACATCTGGCTGCTCTTTGACTGCCCCCTAGTGGCTGTTTGCAGCCACACCACTGCCAACAAATGACAAATACTGTACAGTTTATGACACTTCCTGTCACGTAGGTGACAGGTGACACAGAATATCTAAACCTTGTTGATATTCTGTGCAATCAGGACTGAATGTGACAAAAAGCAGCTCCGTTACAGAGCAGCAGAGGTAGCTAATAAAGTACAAAGTCAGCAGCTTCACAAAGCGTCCTGTCATTCAGGAGAAACTGATGTTTGTAAGTTTTGGCCAACAGCTGATAAAATCTTTAACAGTACTAAATCTGAAATATGATTCACAGGAAAGTGCTTGAGCTGCTCTACACTTGAGCGCCGACTCGTTTCAGGTTGTCGGGTAGCGTCTTGTACGGGTTCAGGATGCCCTTTGGGTCCAGCAGGGCCTTCACGTCGGCCATCAGCGCCACCGCCTGGCTGGGTTTGCTGTAGTAGATGTAGTTCCTCTTCTTCAGGCCCAGTCCGTGCTCGGCGCTGATGCTTCCCCGGTGGCTGGCTGTCCATTCGAACACGAAGGGCTCGATGGCGGCGAGGAGGGCGGGGTCGTTGACGGGAGAGGTGATGTTCAGGTGGAGGTTTCCGTCTCCTTGAAGCAGAGAAGACGTGGTTGGATGGAGTGGAATCAGAGAGACACCAGAGGGATGCGTGCGTCTGTCTCCCGGTCTTACCTACGTGTCCGTATCCAACCACGCTCTTGGCCCGCCCCCCCAGGTGTTCCCTGGTGTCCGTCACCAGCTGGTAGATCTGCTCCACCGGGAGAGACACGTCGTACTTGTATGTGACGCCTTCGTGGGTCAGCGCCTCTGGGACGCGTTCTCGCATCGACCAAAGAGCCTGAAGAGAAGGGAATGAAGACGATGACGTCAGAATCAAAAATTTTGTTTGGTTTGATTCTTAATTCTGTACAGAAGTTTTAATTTTACAAAAAAATGCGCATTAAGTTAAAAAGTTTAAGACTTCTATCACCTTAATCTTTGATTCTTCTGTTGCCACGGTACCGTCCGTAACCAACGACGACGCCATCGCCTCCTCCAAGAAGCTGTGGAGTTTCTCTCCGTCGTGTGTCGGGTTGGATCCAGACGTTTCTATGACGACGTAGAACGGACAGTCTGCCAGACGGAGGACAGACTTCAGCGTGTGTGTGTCCTTTAGTGTCTAGTGTGTGTGTGTGTGTGTGTGTGTGTGTGTGTGCGTGCGCGTCTACCAGAGATGGGGTTGGGCAGCTTCAGGTACGTATTCAGCAGCTTCATGCACTCACTGTCCAGAAACTCATAGGCTGAAAGAATTTCTCCCAGCATGCCTCTGCAGAGCTGAAACGTCTGCAGCAGCTGCTCGAAGGTCTCGCACCCTAAAGATGAAGAGAATCAGCCGATTGGTCCATTGGAGCGTGGAGGGGGAGGAGCCACTGGAAAGGAGAACAAGCAGAAATCCTACCGAGGAGAACCACGTTCACCGAGTTCGGTTTGCGTGGACACAGAACCGACACCGCGGTGATGACCCCCAGCGTGCCCTCTGACCCTATGAACAGCTGTTTGAGGTCATATCCTGTGTTATCTTTCCGCAGGGTCGCCAAGCAGTCCAGGACACGCCCATCTGCCAACACCTGAACACACAACACACACGCACACACACATTTTCTCCTTTAACCCCTTTTCTCCTTGAATCCTTCCACGCCAAACTTCCTGGTTCCTTGACTCCACCCACCGCCTCCAGGCCCAGCACTGTCCCGTGTAAGGATCCGTATCGCAGGAGTCGCAGCCCTCCTGCGTTTGTCGCCACGTTCCCCCCGATGTGGCAGCTGCCTTTGGCCCCCAGGTCCAACGGCATGATGTAGTCCCTCTCCTCCAGGTACAGGGACAAGTTCTCCAGGACACATCCAGCCTGACAGGTCAGGATCCCTGAGCCACGGGGGGACACCGTCCCCACAGATCAGTCCGACGTGCCGCCGCTTTTATTTTGAAATGTCAGCTTTCAGACTCACCGGAGACACCGTCAAATGCCAGGATTTTGTTCATCAGGGCGGTGGAGAGGATCACCTCGTCGTAGACCGGCACACTCCCCCCGACCAGGCCAGTGTTTCCCCCTTGGGGGTTCACAGCCAGATTCCGGCTGTTACAGTACCTACAAGAGGAAACACATCACCGTTAACCCCCCGTGAACGTTTCAGGCGTGTATTTGTCATTCTGCTTACTATCTGTTACTTGAGAATTTGAGAGACTTCCTGTGTCGTCTGAGGTCTAAGCATCACTTCACTGGAACCTGTAGAACATGTAGGAGCAGAACAGAACCGGTGAGCTGCTGTGATAACGTAGATCTTCAAATGCAGTCGGACTTCCTGCTGTCATCACCTCTCACTGACTTCAACCAGTCCACATTACTGGACTCCAGCAGGTCCGGGTCAGTGACGACTCCTCCAGGTAGGATCTTCCTGAAGAAAGCCAAATCTTCCTGGGTGATCCTGGAGAAAGGCAGCCTGTCGGGGGCCACCGCCGGAGACGGTTTGGGTCCATTTTCCGAGGTGTGCAGCTGTTGGCTGCAAACTCCAAACAGCCATGGAGGAGTGGAGAGGAACGGCCGGCGGGGGCCAACCGGTAAACGTCTGGCTGTGCTTTGGGATGATAAGACGCTTGCTGTGCTCAGGCGTCTGAGAGCAGGCCTCAGTTTAAGTGTTTTCTGAAGAACCCCCTCCATAAAGGGACAGATTGTACGTAGGTTCACCAAAACAGGCTGAAGAAAGGAAACGGTATGAATCATAATAGTAGAAACTTCAACCAGCGTTCATTTACCTGCTTCTGATCAGAACCAGGAATCTGGAGCAGCTCTACCAGATTATAAGTGAACTTTTTAACTATAATTATCAACCAAAACTCATCTGTAAACTCTGTGGCCTCAGAATTGAATCAGATTCTTTTACTTTAGCTTTTGAAAACATGCAAACAGACTCCTTCAGTGTTATTCTCGTGGTTACACTCCATTGGATTGATGCTGTAGTTGATTATTTAAATATTCATTATTATTATTAATAATTTAAGGAGATACAGTACCGTTTATTAGCATTTTATGCTAGCGAGCTAAAATAACAGACCAGTGTTGTTGTCATAACAACAAACAAATAAACATTTCACGTCTTCTCTAGAAACGAGTCTCAACCTTGATGAGGTTGTTAGCCTAGCTGCCTAGCTTGATTAGCACGATGCTAGCTACCCGCATCTTTATTTACTCACCATATCCGGTCATTTAATGACTCGCATTTCTCCGTCCGAGTGTTTTTTTTATTCATATCTCGGTGCTAAACTGTCGCAAAGTTCAAGGCTAGGTTAGTTACTCGCTAACAGGTTACTTATCATCCCCGGCTCATTACTACCTGCTCGGTTTACAGGGGTTAAGGGTCATGTGATGAGAATAGACCAATCAGAGGCTCTCCAACAGATCGAGCGCATAGGAAAGATTGTTATTTCCGGCCGTGTAGCCAATGATGTCCAGCAATGAATTACTGACGTCAGAATCAGGAAGTTTTTCTTGAAAAAGTTAGGTTTTTTTTTTTTTTTTTAAATTCTTTTGTAAAAAAAAAAAGTTCAAGCCAGTTTTATGAGACGAAATAATTTATATTTTACCACGGAATTAATATTTAAGTTTAATTAGAATAACACCCATCTAATAATAACACTATTCTGCCCCTACACTAGTAGTCAGTCAGTCATGTGAACTGCAAAGAAACAAAGTTTCCACTGGCACCAGAGGTGTTCAAAAACATATGTATATAAAACAAAACTACCACAAATACAATATTTACATATTGACGGTTATTTACACAATGTGCATGATGGATATAGCACTATATGGTTAAAATACAAAATGTACAAAATGCTAGAGGTTGGACCTTTATGAAACGCTATCGACTGTGGAGATAATGAAGTCCTTCCTCCTATTCTAACAAGACATTGAAGGTCCCATATTATGCATGTGCAATATTTTCATAAATGGGAAATGTAATATAAACGAATTATTTTTTTTTGTAGAAGTTTTGTAGCTTTTAAAATTGATGAAAGGATTTTTCCTGAATAAACTTAATTTTTGTTCATTTTATGTTGCTATTAATGGTCACCAAATGAAGAGATAGAAATATATGTAACAATACGAACACGAATGGAGGAAACTATTTCTGAACCAGATCTAGAAATCAGTACATTAAAGGTGAACTGAGGCCACATCCTCTGCCAATGAACCTCTCCAAAGATAAAGGCAAATTAAGCCTAAACCTTCGATTTTAGTGCACAATTTATCTAAAATTAAAACTTCTGCACAGAATTACGAATCAAACTAAACCAATTTTTGATTCTGACTTTGTCTTCTTTCCATTCCATCCAACCATCTTTTCTGCTTCAGGGAAAAACTTCCATCTCTACTGGTATGAAGCCCAAATATCACAAGACAAAAGTGCACTAAATGTTTTATTACACGTAAAAAAACAAAAGACAAGACTGGTTTCCCAAACAAACCCGGCACTGGTGGACAAATCAGTAACGGCACACCGAGGCAAAGTTTGTTGAATGTAGAATAAAACCATTTGTTTGTTTCGGTGTGACAGAGTTGCATGATGGGAGCTGATGGGAACACACGGAAACCCTGCCTCCTCCTGATCCAAAAGCTGCTTAAGTCAATCCACTGGACGTTAAGAATGTTCTTGAAGACGTTTTGTCTCTCCTCCAAGAGACTTCTTCAGTTCTGAAAATCGTACTGGATTTAGATGACGGGAGGAACTGGAGAAGTCTCCTGGATGAGAGACGAAACGTCTTCCAGAACTTAAACGTCCAGGGGACTGACTTCAACAGCTTTTGGATAACCACGACCTGGATAACTGAGAACCTACACAGACGCCTCCTCCTGATGGAACACAAACGCACTTCTTTCCGGGGGACTCCTCTCTCTAAACCGACTGCGGTGAGTTCATGAAAGAAGTCGGGTTAGAGGGTGAAGCCCGTTGGCAGGTTTGTGCCGCGTCTCCTCCAGGATCAACTTTTACTCCTGTTGGCACCGCCAGCCGTTTGCTTCCTTTTCCTCCACGTCTCCCGACAGTAAGGCGACACACCGGGATGATAAATGTTGATAAAAACCCACCGTCCCCGGTAGAAGGTGTCCATAAATACCACAGCATTTTAAAGACAAACTTGATCCTATTGGCTCTTCTCCTCCTGTTTAGTGAATATACTTGTGTTCTGTAGTGTGTGTGTGTGTGTGTGTGTGTGTGTGTGTATGGTTGGTTTGTTCTATTAAAGCTAAAGTGAAACACATGATTGTCTCTGAGCAGACGTTCACAAACACCGGCTTGCGATCCGTGGTGGGGGTGTCTTAAATGGGCGTTCAAGCAGCAGGAAGGGGGGGAGGGGTGTGTCCTAGGATGACACGCCCCTTGTGTTTCACACACGGTAACAGTCTGAAGTGCTGCTCAGTGGAAGGCGTCGCCCGATTGGTTGTAAAAGTTTGCGTCGTTGGAGAGAGGGATGTTGGTGGAAGGCTGAGAGGAAGAGGGACGAAGCTCGTTTCCTCCCGTCGTCTGTCTGTCGTCGTCGAACATGGGAGGCGGCGCTCCCCCCAGGCCGACCCCCGACACCGGGCGACTCCAAGCCCCCCCGCCCCCTCCCCCTCTCATGACTCCTTGCCCTTCTCCAGAGAGCTGTGAATCTTGTCCAGAGTCTTCTTGATGCGCAGCGCGGTCAGCCTGGCAGATGGGTTCTGGTACCAGCACTCCTTCATCAGCTTCACCAGAGCCGAGAGGGTCTGTCAGGGGTGGGGGTGGGGGGTGTAGAGGATGGGAAACGAGAGACAGGTTATCGGTTGTCGTTCGCGGTGTGGCGTCAGACTCTCCGATGAAGACTCACGGGATCGGAGAACCAGCGGTTGGGGATGAACGGCCTCTGCTGCTCCACACACACCACCTTCCTCATGTCCTCGAAGCTGGGGTCGTTGGGCACCTGGTCGTAGAACGGAGGCTTGTACTCCTCCACGATGCCTGGACAAGAACCACAACCGTCACAACTGTCTGAAAACGCTTCTTTTTAACCCACCGGCTGCCAAAGACGTTTACAGAC
The DNA here is from genome assembly GCA_013358685.1 of Antennarius maculatus. Taxonomy (NCBI): domain Eukaryota; kingdom Metazoa; phylum Chordata; class Actinopteri; order Lophiiformes; family Antennariidae; genus Antennarius; species Antennarius maculatus. The sequence goes on along the minus strand of CM023621.1, from coordinate 18,670,741 downwards.
GTCAGTTACGTTTTTTTAACAAGCGTCAGAGAAAGTCGGTTGCTACAAAGCCCCGGCAGCCAATGAGTTAATTGTGAACGCCTCAACTCACCGTTGCTGTAAGTGCGTCGGGCGATCTCCCACAACACCAGGCCAAACGCCCAGATGTCCACCCTCTTATAGGCGTCGAAGCAATCCGTCTGAATGGTCTCGTCCAGCACCTCCGGCGCCATGTAGCGCTTGGTGCCGACCTTCGGGTTGTTGCCCACGTCCAGCAGGTTGTCTGCCTGGGAGTGGGTCACAGCCAGGCCTGCGGAGGACGGAAACGAAGCCACCGATTGGTCAGGAAGCCTCGATGCTAATGGAGTTAGCAGTGGATTAACGCTACTGACCCAGGTCGGCGATGCAGCAGCGAAGCTCCTTGGTGACCAGGATGTTTTTGCTCTTCAGGTCACGATGAGCGATCGCCGGCTTCCCCTCCGTGCCGAAGATCTCGGTGTGAAGATGTACCAGGCCGCACGCGATCGACGCCGCCATCGCCAAGCCCTCCGCCGTCTCCACGGCGACCCGCTGCAGGTAATCATACAGCGAGCCATTCTCGTGGTAATGAGTGATGAGCCACAGCTGGGTGCTGGAGTTACGGGACGTCATGTCGGACGCCATGAAGCCTGGAGGAGGGAGAAAGTCGACGGATGAGACAAGCGCGAGCGGCTTGACGCCATTTATTCTCCCAGTAAAATAAAACGACGTACATCCGATACAAAAAAGAAATCCCACCCACCCAGGATGTTCTCATGTCTCAGCAGCACGGTGTTGTAGATCTCCGTCTCTCTGAACCAGGACTTCTCGTCTCGTGACGAGAAAATCTTGACTGCGACGTTCTCCCCCTGCCACTGGCCCCTCCACACCTCGCCGTACCGGCCCTTACCTGGAAGGCGAAAAACAGACGACAGAGAGGGTGAAAAACAGAAATAGGATTTGAAAAGGTAATCGCTGTCTGGAAATTTGCAAAGTGATTTCTGGTTAAAGTTATGAATATTTTATGGTCGCTTTCCGCCGTTGGGATGACCTGACGTTTCTGCGTCGAAGGCGTGAAGCCACAATCTACCAATTCCAAATTCAAAGTGCAGCGCGTTGAAGTGAAACTTTTAGTCAAAAGAAAGAGAGAATACACGGACGACTGCAACGCCTGACTGACATTAAACCAGAAAATCAGCTGACTTCTGGGAGTTTTCTGTCAACCAGCATGACGGAAACGGGTTTGTAAGTTCACTGAGGACATTATGACATCAAAGATTCCAGCTGGAGAGCAGACGACATGAGGCTCCTGACCTACCTATACACTCTATCAGACTGATCTGACGGGCCACGGTTCTCTGGACCAGGAAGGGAAGCCCAGAACCGCTGCCTGATGTGCACGAGTGGTCCAACAGGTCCTGAAGACGAACAAATCAGACAATAAGATGCATCAGACGACACTGAGGGACTCATCCAGAACCGCGGGAACGACAGAGGTTCTCTAACTCTCACCGCTAACGTGCTGTCGCCCACGTTTGAGGTGATGAGGCCGTCGATGGTTCCCTGCTCGGTGTCGAACTCCTGCAGCCTCTGCAGACGACCGCGGTGGAGCCTCCTGCAGGCCAGAACCGACACTACAGACAGCAGACCCAGAACCACGACCGGGCCGAGCACAAAGAGAACCACGGTCTCCACGCGGTATGGCATCGGCTTACCTTCTAGGGCTGTGAGAGAAAAACTGTCAGGAACACATTTACTCTATCTGACAACTCAAACGATGCTACCCGTGTCACATCCACCTGTGGGGAGCAGAGACATCAGCGTGCTCCGGGTGGTGTTGTTGTTGCACATGTTCTGGGAGCAGCAGAAAATGGCCTGGCGGGACGACGGCGCCGTGGAGCAGTGCAAACGGATTTTCTCCTGCTCCACCAGGCAGCCCCGCTCAAACGCCACCCTGCCGCCACTGCTGACTTTGACGGAGGAAAAACACTGCGTCCCGTGGCACCGCATGTCCTCCAGGCAGTTGGAGGTATCACACAGACATGCCAGCTGTCGATCTGTGGAGGAGACGACAGAAGCTCACAACACACTCCTTCACACTGCACAAAGAGATCGGGTGCACAAACACACTGTTGTTTCATTTAAAGTCATCAAAACACTTCGTCACACAGCCGTCTTTGTTAAACTGCGTTTCTCTTTCAGTGGTTTTGTGCAGCGAAAATTGGAAAAATTGATCACCACCCTTCTTTTTTCTTTCGCGATGAATAAAGAAAAGATCGATGTCTATATGGAGATGTTTAAACGTTATTCGACGTGATTCTCTTACTGGATCTTTACTACTACTGATACTGATGACAATACATTTGGATTTAGTCAAATTTGTAATTTTGTATCCTAAATCTTAAAAAAAAGGAATTCCTGCATGTTGAATAACTTGTAAGAAGACTGATCTGTCTTCTGTACCAGTTAAAAATGGATGAGACATATTTGTTTGTCAAAGTTTTAAATTTGCCCAAAAATGTCTGACTTATGTACTTTACTAATCCTGTTACTGAACAAAACAGTTCTGTAAACCTGTTATGTTGACGATCCAACCAATGACAGCTAGTAGGAACTGTTTGATTTACATGTATAAATTTGTAAGACAGTCCAAAAGCAGATGAGCCTGAGGTAAACTGATAAACACAGAGTTCCAGTACTTGTCATGGGGTGAGAAGTACATGAAGTCGCACAGCTCTCCAGAGCAAAAAGTATGACAGTGTGAGATTCTCAGGATCACCAACGCCTTGAATCTTATCCTCTAAGGATGATGAATTCCCATTCTATGTAGCTGCTCTTGATCATTTTAACTTCAACCAGACAACAGGGACACAGAGTAAAGAGGAAGCTGGGCACCACACCTGCACCTTCAGCTGCTGTGTGCGGGGTCTGCAGCAGGACCAGCAGGAGGAGGAGGACTTGGACTGGACTGCAACGATCCATGATTCAGTGCCCTGGCAGAGGGAAAAGCATCCAGACAGAGTTCACATGAGTACACAGCTCCCACAGAGGATAATCACATTTAGCACTCAGTGTTTTCTAATGATCCCCGCCGAGGCTGCAGACTGAAAGCAAACATCGACTGCAAGCAGACTCCTGTTTGTCTTTGTTTACTACACAATATTAAACACGCGCTACCTGGGGTTTAATTAAACTGACACCGGTTTAATGAATCTTATGGATTTATAGTAACGTTTTGTGTTGACTTCTTAGGTGGCTAATTAAAAGCTAATTGTAAGTAATGGTAAATAACAATAGTAATATAATATCTCTATAAAGCTAAAGCTTTCCGACGCAAGCTAAACCTGCTAGCGATGCTATCAGTAGCGCCTACTGTTCGCAAACCCGTAAAGCTGCGGGACTATTAGCTTTCCGTAGCCCACAATCGGTCTCGTTGCCCGGACACTGGCGCCAGACAGACGGCTAGCCGCCGCCGCCGCTGTTAGCACCGCAAGCTAAGCTAGCAGCGACACAAAAGGACGCCCGGAGCCGCGCCAAGGTCGTCAGACCGGAGCGAAATCAAACTTCTGCCCACCTGTCGCACTCTGAACGCGGCCTCTAGGTCATCCTGCGGCTCTCCGCGGTCCTTTGAAACATTTAAATTCGCTTATCAGCGATGGGTGACGCCGAAAACAAGAGCGCAGCCCGGCCCACCCACTCGGCCGTCTTCCCTTCCAGCTACACGTGACGTCACCAAAACATAACACCCGAGTTGCATTGTGGGGCGGATGAGTCCTCCGACAGGTTGTAGGCGGAAGTACCCTCAGTGGAATATCAATGAACCTCTTATTTACGGGCCTCTAAAGGAAAAACAGAAATATAATCTACAATTAAGGCTTATTTCCCAATGAGATTCTGTATAAAATAATCTATGAAATTAATCTCAGAATAAATGTGTCGGTAATTGTTTATTACGAAGCTAAAAACAGGGAAAAAAAAGAGCAGTCAGTAAATATTTAGTTTCCCATTTAGTTTATTAAACACCAAATGAGAATGTACAGATTTCATAGTAAAATAACAGATAAAATTACATAGAATTTTTAGGACAAAGAAATCAGGAAGGCATTGTAATGATTTTATCTTTTCAATATCAAATTAAAAGAATAAGAATAAAATGAAACTATACTATGTACTACTGTGTCTTAACTACAACCTATAGACACATTTCTGATGACCTTGATGTCTCCGTCCAGCTCTCAGGCTTCATGCACGAGGAGATCGTCAAAGGAGCTCCAAGTTAAGGTATAAGTTAAAATAAGACAAGGTAGAATACAATAAAATATGTTATGATACGATATGACAAAGGGGACATTTGTAATTTTACAGAAGCAAAGGAATAAAAAATGTTTTTAATAACATGTAAAAAAACCATTCGATTTATCATCTTGGTGTAGCTTCAGGTTCCTCCAACCGTTTGCTGAGCTGCACAATGAGGAATTTTGATATTATATATATATATATATATATATTTTTTTTTTAATTACCTAAACTGGGAAATTTAAAAATTTTCTCCCACATCTGTGGCTTTTACTTTCCAACTAATGTTATTGTTTAAAAATCTCCGCATTTTCATCACAGTGATTCTGTTCTTCTTCCTCTCTTCACCCAATCAGGATCAATAGAAGTAAAAACTGAGGTGACCCTGAGGGATCCTGCAGGTCTGACATTAGAGAACGCTTCAGCTGCAGGGCGAGAAGATGAATCCATCCCCTGATAGTTTACACTGTTTTTCTAATTCTTGGTTGGCTCAAAAAAATATCCCTAATGGGGGAAAAAAAAAGAAAAAGACAAGAATCGTATCGACAAACCAGAATGTTTTCCGTCCTCTGGGAACAATAGCCGGGGCTGTTTGTTCCTGCTCACCTGGAGCTCCCATCTCCAGCCAGGTGAAGCGAGACCCAGCCGGGTTCTGTTCCCAAAGCACGGCTTCGGCACAGAGCTGCATTGTCTGCAGCGTTTTTAATTAAAAGCCCGGGGGTGACCTGAACTGCCCCCCATCCCTGCGCATGTCCAACGCCATCCTCTCCTCTTTGGATAAATCCCAGCGGATAATTAGAGGTGGAAATGTAATCCTGGAAGGAGGATCCGACTTAAGAGGCAGGGATGGAGGAATAATGTGATGTTTTCTTCTTTCACTCTCCCACCTCTTGCCCACTCGCTCCCCCACTTTCTGGCTCCGGACCGGGTTACACGAGAGGTAGGAGGGGGGGTAGCAAGCCAACTCCACCTGCTCCTCATTTAGTAGGAGAGAGATCATCCTGAGGAGATCTCCGATCACAGCCGACATGGAGCGTCCGGAGAGAAGACTGTCTGCAGCCTTCGTCGTCCTCCTGCCTCTTCTGTTCATCAGTAGTGCTGCCAATCCGGCTCCAGGTACATCCAGAATAAAACTAAATTTACTCTGTTATTATTTGAGGAAGTTGTGGTGTATCTGCTCTTCTAGAAGAACATTTTCACTTCATTTTCTCTCCGTTTCCACCTCCGTTCAGTCGCCTGGTGTGTGTTATCCGACGCTGAGGAGCAGAAGTGTCTGGATTTGGCCGGGAACTCCACGGCTAACAACATCAGAGGGAGTCTGCAGTGCGTCCGCGGCCTGGACGCCAAAGACTGCATGGATAAAATCAAGGTACCCTCAAAATGTGGGATGCAGGTCAATCAGACGTGACTCCACTTGGGATATTCCTTTAATTCCAGCTGCATGAGTCTAACATAATCTGATGTTGTGTGTTTTAATTGTTGGAGGCTGGATTAACTGAGTGAATGTATGTGGTTTCTGTCAGAATGGGACAGCAGACGCCGCCTCCATGTCTGCTGATGACATCTACGCCGCCGGCCTCTGCCACGGGCTGGAGCTGGCGGCGGGGGAGTCCCACAACGGAGTGGGTAAGTCCAGGTTTGAGCTTCTGGAATCCTGCAGGAACATCATCCCTAACAGGTGGGTCTCTTCTAAACGCACGCCCCCCCTTCCAGATGGCATCAGCTACTACGTGGTGGCGATGGCGCGCCGCTCCTCCTCCGACCTGTCCCTGCTGGAGATGCATGAGCGAAGCTCCTGTCACCCAGGGATACGAACCACCGTGGGCTGGACAGTCCCCATCGGGTACCTGGTGAACACGTCCCAGATCAGTGTGGGGGAGCAGTGCAACTTCCCCAGAGGTGTGTGTGTGTGTGTGTGTTCAGGGGGGAGCAATGATGTGGAATGAAGAGTGAAGGGATGGAGTGGAGTGGAGGGAACAGGAGAAGAGTCAGTTAGAGATCAGTGCTTCTAAGTGCGTGTGTGTGTGTGTGTGTGTGGGTGTGGGTGGGGGGGGGCACATCAGAAGGTCAGTCAGGAAAAAGGAAGCAAAATTAAGGAATTCTGCGTAAATCTTCATCCTATTGGTCGAACCTCTTGACCAATAAACCAGTAAAACCAGTAAGACCAGTGAAACGAGCAAAACTACTGAAACCAGTGAAAGTAGGAAAAGCAGTAAACCTAGTAAAATTAGTAAAACCAGTAAAACCAGTAAATCCAGTGAAACCAGGAAATACCAGTGAAACCAGTAAAACTAGTAAAACCAGCAAAACCAACAAAACTAGAAAAACTAGTAAAACCAGTGAAACCAGTAAACCCTCCAGCTCCAGATCTTGCGCCTCGCCCCACTGACCCCTGTGACCCCTCTGACTCCTGTGACCCCATCTGGCCCCTCTGACCCCTCGTACCCCTCTGACCCTTCTGACCCGTTCTCCCCCAGCGGTGGGGAACTTCTTCGGCTACAGCTGCGTCCCGGGGGTGAAGGACGCCCAGCACGACCCGAGGGGCAACAACCCCAAGAACCTGTGTGAGGCCTGCATCGGGGACGAGAACGACCGGCACATCTGCGCCAAAGACCACCGGGAGCGGCACTACGGGGAGGCCGGCGCGCTGAGGTAACAGCGGGGGGGGGGTCCTCCATCCTCTGCCTGAGTTCAGATCGATTCCAGCCAATCGTCTCCATTCACAGAGGAGTGATGATGGTAATAAAACAAACACAGTCCTGTGTGGCCCCGCCCTCTTTAATGTCAGCTGTACTCATTGCGGGAAAAGCTATAATTATAGAAAACAGCTTAATTGACATTTTTATTTCTCCCTGCAGTCGGTCGTAGCGGCGCCGCGTCATTAGGATGGAATGAAAGGTTCTGCTCCGAACGCTTCAGAGGCAGTAGATTCATTCCAGTTGTCACGACAACACAACCCGATCAATCGCGCTTCAGCCAAACTAACCTCTTTAGAAGAACCTCGAGATGCGAGTTTAATCCATTTTGTGTTTCAGATCGAAAGTCAAACAAATTTTCTCCATTTAAAATAACTAAAATCATTTTAATCCATTCCAGACTTGTAAAAAACAAAACAAAACAACAAAACACTGAAATTATGAAAAAACAAATTATTTTTTTTAACCAATAGACATGCAGACTTTCTGTGTAAAAAATTAATTATATTTAGTTACATAAACAATGATAGAAAATGAAAAGAAACGCAAAAATTACGAGAACATATGAACTACATCTTCATCCACCAACGAGAACGAGATCCGGTCTCACTGATGTTGTATCCATCCGCCAACACTCATAACTCGTATCTTGAGGTTCTCCTGTATTTAAATTCACCTTTGACCTTTCAGGTGTGTGGCAGAGAACCTCGGCGACGTGGCATTCATCAAACACACAACCATCTTCGACAACGCGGACGGTGAGACGCCCCCCCCCCCCCACACACACACACATCCAACACACACTCGCCGATACGGACAGATATTAACCCCTGGTGGGAAGCAGGATGTCATTGTTTCACAGTGTGTGTGTGTGTGTGTGTGTGTGTGTGTGTGTGTGTGTGTGTGTGTGTGTGTGTGTGTGTGTGTGTGTGTCACACACTGCATGACGTTCAGAGAGGATAAGATTAAAGGAATTAGGAATTAGAAATAACCACAGCAGGACGGGGACAGATGAATCTGCATCTGCTGCTGCGCTTCGGCCCCCCATCTAAAATTAATGGCGGTCATTAGCGCCGTCACGCCACACGGCCCCCCGGCGCAGGCGGGGGGGGGAACGGTTTGACACCCTGGGTGTTTAACAAAGCGCGCCGCCTCCTGTGGACCAGAAACGTCCAGAGCTGCACCAATTAGGAGGTCAGGACGACACGGAGGGTCCGCGCTCCCGTCGGGGGGAGATGAAGAAAAATGGCTTCCAGGGCTTCTGTCGCCCCCCCCCCCCCTCTAATGAACCGTTTGTCTGGAGGGCTTCAGATTATTTCCTGTTATCGTCGTCAGTTAAATCGGCCTTTAAAGCAAATACGACAAAATAAGTAATGAAACTGTTTGGTTAGCGGCCGGAGTGGCCCCTTTAAGAAGGTGGTCATGTGACCGAGGCAAGCATCTCCACAAGCGTCCAGAGGAGAGAATCCATGGTTCAGAATCAGATCAGAAAGACAACAGAGATAAAGGAAGTTGTGGACTTGGAGCTGGTTGTCATGGTGACTCCCCCCCCCCCGACCCAGGTCGGAACCAGGAGTCGTGGGCTCTGGACCTGGAGCTGGAGGACCTGAAGCTGTTGTGTCCCGACGGGACGGAGGCGGGGCTCCATCAGTACGAACGCTGCCACCTGGCGGCCGTCCCAGCCAACGCCGTGGTGGTGCGCCTGGAGAACAAGTGTCGCGTCTGGAAGTACCTGGAACGCTTACAGGTGTGTGTGTGTGTGTGTGTGTGTGTGTGTGTGTGTGTGTGTGTGTGTGTGTGTGTGTGTGTGTGTGTGTGTGTGTGTGTGTGTGTATGTGTGTGTGTGTGTGTGTGTGTGTGTGATGTCTCAGTGGAATCTGTTATATCGATCAGGAGGTGGGTTTCTGCTAAGTGTTCATTCGTCTTCCTTCTGTGTGTGAGATGCTGGGATGACACACACACACACACACACACACACACACACACACACACACACACACACACACACACACACACACACTCTCTCTCTGATGCATTACATCCTGTCACACTTCCTCTCTGCTGCAGAACGCTTTTGGAAACGCCACAGAAGGTTTCAGCCTGTTCAGCTCGGCGGGCTACGGCGCCGCCGATCTGCTCTTCAGCGACGCCACCCTCCACCTGCAAAGGATTGTGGGTAGCTACACGTCTTGGCTGGGCCCTACTTACACCACCGTGCTGCAGGCCTTCGAGTGTGAGGGTAAGAGAGGCAGGAGTGTCTGTGTGTGTGTGTGTGTGTGTGTGTGTGTGTGTGTATGTGCACTTTATCCTGCAGTGTGTAACATCTCTACTGTGTGTGTGTGTGTGTGTGTGTGTGTGTGTGTGTGTGTGTTCAGCCACTGCAGCTGTTCTCATTATCACCCTGTCTCTTCCAACAGGCTTCTGCTGATGGAACAGGATGAAGACATCCAGTGCTCCATCTCCCACCCATCCCTCCGTCTCCGTCTCCCCCTCTGCCTCCACCCCCCCAACTGACCATCTGCCCCCCCCCCCCACCAGTGTGTCCCTCCACTTCTCATCTTTTCTGCTTTGCTTCTTGTGTGTCTTCTCCTTACATTTGTCCACCCTTTCTAGCGGTAAGACCTCTCCATCGCCTGACTTATAAAGTCTTAAATTAACTCCAGTGGATCTAGATTTTAAATTTGGGCTCATAAATATCAAAACAAGGAAAAACAGACATTATTATTTTCAAAAATTCATAATTAGTCTGAAAAAAATTAAAGAAACTATCCAAAAGTATTTTATCTAACAAAAAAAAAAAAAAATCCTGGCTCTACCTCTTTATCCAGATCTTTAATAAAATCTAAAATAAAATAAAATAAAAAAATCTTCATTCTAATTTGTTTCAGCTTCCTCCATGTTGAAATGCATGCTGGGAAACGGAGAACAAAAAGGACAGAAACGATAAATGTTTAATGATTTTAATGCAACTTTAAGTGGAAAGAATTGATGTTAAATATTTGTACCCTGTCGCTGCCACCCCCCACCCCCCCCGCCCCTATACCCCTCCCATCCCACCCCCCATGCCCCTCTCACCCTCCTCCACCAGGGTCAG
>CM023621.1:18610658-18655658 GCA_013358685.1 Antennarius maculatus | reverse complement strand
TTTTTTTTCTTAGAGCATGTGCATGTAACACGCTTATGCTAGCATGTAGCATGCTCACGCTGTTTGATAGCATCCACATTTGCAGGCTTGCAGCAGAAATTTAGCTTAGCTTAGCTTCGGCACCTGTTTTGGCGCCAAAAATGTCGACTCTGCAGGATGGAAGATTAGCAACGCTGCTAATGCTAAACTATTACCGACCTCTTTTAGCAAAATGTGTTTAGAATCTAACTCTGCCCTACATCTACACCAGAAAAACGTGTTTTCAGGAGAACGACGCATCTCCGAAGCCCATCAGACCTACTCCCAAAAACTTTCTCCCCCGACGTAGCGTGGCGGCGCCCCGCCGCCGAACAAAACTTCCAGTGAACTTCTCATTTCGACGTGGGAATGTGTTACATGAGAGAAATGGGGCAGAACGGAGACAAGCGATCTCGCACAGCTAGCATGAATATTATATCACCGCATCACCAGAGGAGCGGATCAGTGTCGCTCTCGCTCGCTCGCTCGCCAACCTCTATTACACCGTAAGTGGAGCACTCCTTATGAATATTAGACACTCCTCTGTGGTGAAAGCCTTCCGTCGTCGCCGCGACGACGCTCCGCTGATGTCGAACTCGTGTCGGAAGTGCGAAGGGATGCGACCGCTGAGAGGACGAAAGGGTCGATGGACCTGTCGGAAAGTAGAATCCTGGCTGCAGATGTTGTATCCATCCGCCAACACCTGGTAAAGAACGAGATCCGGTCTCACTGATGTTGTATCCATCCGCCAACACCTGGTAAAGAACGAGATCCGGTCTCACTGATGTTGTATCCATCCGCCAACACCTGGTAAAGAACGAGATCCGGTCTCACTGATGTTGTATCCATCCGCCAACACCTGGTAAAGAACGAGATCCGGTCTCACTGATGTTGTATCCATCCGCCAACACCTGGTAAAGAACGAGATCCGGTCTCACTGATGTTGTATCCATCCGCCAACTAGCGGTGGTGTTCCTTTGGATTTTGCTCACATTTTGAACAAAATATTGACAGGGCGACGTCTCGTATCTCAAATATCTCGTATGTTTCAGCATCAACAGCAGTAGAAAAAGGCTACGATTAAATATGGATAAATGACAAGGATTAATTGATGATCCAAAGAAAACAAATCTTTACCTGAAGGAGGGAACGATCCACGTTCACAGTCGTTAAACCGAAGGATGTTTCCGATCTCCGTCACATCGGGGACGCGTCAGGCAGACACACCGCAGCTGGGCTGTTAGCAGTCAGAGTGCAAACATCAAGCGCGCCGCCAGCTTCCCCCGAACATCTGTTAGCACCTAGCTGCTAATCAGAGGCCCCCAGCGGTTGGACGGGCTCAAATCACACGCAGGTGTTCACAGGAAGGGGGAGGGGCCAAGCATCTATGGAAGGAACTTCCATCACCTGTGTGAAACGAGGAGAGAACGGATTAGCGTGTATTTCGTTTAAGATAAAAATGTCAGTGAAGACAGAAAGCGTTCAGACAGGCTGGGACTCGTTTTGTTTTACTACAGGACATAAATCGCTGAGGTCCCTGCAGTTTAAAGGTTAAGAGCCCCCCCCCCTATAAATTAGCAGGACACCATGTTAAAGTCCTCTGATGAACATGAGGCCCTCCGTCGGGATGCATAAATTTCCGGATTTAATTGACGGAGGTCAAATCCGTTTCTGCTTCATAAAGGAGTCAACGAAGAGTTTCCTGTGATTTAAGGCGACGTCATCCCCGAAGCGGGGGTCGAAAACCTTTCGTCCAATCGCGTCGACGCGATGACGTCACACTCCGATTCTTCGATTCAGCTTAAACCAATCAGGACATCTGCTTTTGATCAAGAGGACGTTTGATTTCTTGTGTTGTGTTTCATGTTTAAAAGCTCTTTAGGATTAAAACTGTTCCTTTTTTTTTTTTTTTTTTTTTTTTTTTTTTAAAAAAAGTTTTTTTTTTTTTTTTTTAAATCTAAATTAAAAAAAAAAAAAAAAATCCAAATCCAAATCAAATTTCCCTTAAATCTTTTCATTTTTAGGTTAAAACAAAAATTTTCATTCTTCATAATCCACTTGTGGCTCTTCCTGCTTTCCAGTTAGGCCCCACCCACTAGTCACCAAATCCTCCAATCACGCACGCCTGCTTTTTGAGAACTTCTAACACCTTTTTACCTTTTTTTTTATTGTCGTACTTTTTTCTTCATCTTCCAGGAAAGTTGTTCTGTGCATCTCAGATTAATGAGTGCTAATTTGCAGCTCCAACAAATGAATTAGCAGACGTGTGGACAGATGGACGATGGAGACACCCAGACACACACCTGCACTCTGTATCTACACACACACACTCTCTCGTCTCCCTGGTGACGCATCACGCGGTGGATCTGTATCTCTTCCCTGCAGCTGAAGCCTTTAGAGTGTCAGACTGTTAGCCTCAAACGCACCACAAATCTATAAGAGGACAAAAAAGACACAGAGAAAAAGCCCTTAAACGCACCGCAGGCCATTTCCTTTGCTCTCATCTGGATACACACACACACATACACACACACCACACACACACACACGCCTCTCCTTGCGGATGCTTGTGATGACCTTCTTTGCCCGTCCCTCGGTGCCTCGCTCCCGGGGTTGAACCAGCCAGAGGGCGCCGGGCGTCCGCCGGGGCCCCCGTGATGGATGGAGTGCTGGTGTTGATGAAGGAAAAACTCTGCCATGTGGTGTGTTTGCTTTGCTGTGTGTCCACTGTGTGTGTGTGTATTTGTGTGTATTTGTGTGTGTGTGTGTGTGTGTGTGTGTGTCTGTGTGTGTGTGTGTGTGTGTGTGTGTGTGCGAGAGTTAGAATAAGGTAAAGGTAGAAAGAGAGTTTGTGATTCGAAGAGGAAAGTTGCTCTAACCTTGACCTCTCTGGTGTGTGTGTGTGTGTGTGTGTGTGTGTGTGTGTGTGTGTATTTATGTTTATATATATATGTGTGTGTGTGTGTGTGTGTGTGTGTGTGTGTGTGTGTGTGTGTGTGTGTGTGTGTGTGTGTGTGCAGTGCTGTTTTAAAGGCCAGCGGATGCTCTACCCTTGGTGGAGAATAGGTTGGACTCCCGCCAGCTCCATCTTCACCTTTATCCCACCGACGCGTTCATCCTTCAGCCGCCTGCATGCAGCCCATATTTCACTCTGTGACCCGATCATATTTCTGATGAATCTCCACCGTCAGAACCCAAAAAGAACTCCCTGAACATCACCGCGGAGCTGCACTACCCGGATCCACCTGTTGGGGTCACTGTTGAGCTACTTTCTCCTCTAATTCTATCAACTCAGTTTACCTCAGCTAGAACCTCCAAACTGTGATGCAGCCCCCCCTTCATACTGTGTCTCCTGCACCCCCCCACCCCCACCCCCCGCCCTCCTGATGGATGTGCACGCCTGCCAAAGTACTTATGAGACACTTAACAATAATAATGTTGTTATTTTTCATTTACTATTCCGTTGCAGCTTCCATCTCGTCGCTGCGACCGATGCAGGAGGTAAACGATAAAATAACCCACACTTGTCAAAAAATGTCACGTAACTAATATAAACGGGGGGGGGGGTGCTGCGTCTGTATTCTGATGGCGGCTGTGTGAACCGGTGGTGTAAACATATCCAGATTAGATAATATGGAGGAGGGGTGGGGGGATGAAGAATGAATGAAAGGATGTGCAATATAAAAAAAATAAAAAAAACAAACTGGGCTGCAGCTGAATTGCAAAAAAAAAAAAAAAAAAAAAAAAAAAAAAAAAAAAAAAACCAACCCACGACATATAATTTATCTTGTTTTCCTTTTGATGCATCGAAATGTTTCCTTTCTTTTCAACCAATCAGAAGCCGCCGGTGTGTTCCTCACCTGCTCCGGTCGAAACCCATCTGTGTGTGTTTTTTTTGATCTACTCCAAATGAGTGCGTCTGATTATTCAGAAATTATTCCGCGTTAGTGAGTATCAGAGGAATGTTTTGTCTGGTGCAATTATATAGATTCTCCCTGGCAGCGGGGGCCGATGCATTATTAATATCTCCGTATTACGCTGCACCGTCGGAGTAACTGGCAAAGTTCTGCCGCAGAGAGGAAATCAAATGTGACAAATATCTTGTTTTGTCGCCGAGGCGAGCTTTCAACGCCGACTCATATAAAAAAAAAAAAAAAGAGACGGAGAATGAGAATGCTTTCTTTCCCAGCAGGCAATTTTCTTTTTCTTTCCGGCCTTAACCCTTCCCTTGACCCCTTCCCCCTGACCTCCACCCTGTCCAGCGCTGCAGACAAAGAGCACATATCTCATGTGTTCAATCATCGCCGTTGACGTTATGGTCATTGGCTGTGCTGTCAGGCGTGATCACAGTATATACTGGTTAACCCCTCGAGGCGTCCTGGCGAGCCGCCGCCGCCGCCGCCGCCACCGCTGCCTGGGAAACCAGGAGCCCGGTGATCCGTCCTGGAGCCGCCGTCCTGGCGAGCGGCTCCCGATGATTCACATCCTGTCTACAAACCCTGTTGGCTTGTTTTGCAATAAAACACACACACACACACACACACACACACACACACACACACACACACACACACACACACACATACATATTTCTTTCAGAGGCGCATTAGCAAACAAGATGCATCCACATAAACTGGACACGATCCGCCACACGGGTAACAAAACACTCCACTGCGTTGTTCGTGGAACGCCGTCGTCGTGGTTGGATTCTGTTAAAAACTAAACACACACAAAGAAAAGAAGTCATTTAGCTCACGGTGTGCTGCTGGGAGAACAGCAGTCGAGCCGAAAATTGTCATTATTGATTGCAAGACTGCCAATCAGATGCTTTTATTTATTTGCAAATGATGCAAGAAAAAAAAAAAGAAAGTAATAGCTGAAAATTTGGAAATTACAAAAACACGTGAAAACAGATTGTCATGCAGGTAGAATGCAAATGAATGAAGTTCAATGGTCGGTGAAAATTGTTGTTGTTTCTGGACATTTGGCTCCTTGTCACGAAACTCTGAACACAAAACCACAAACATCAGATGAAAAATATGAATTTCTATAAATTTTCAAACTGCTTCTTGCATCAAATTACATTTAAATTGATATTTTACGCTTGTTTTTTGTACGCAACAAGAAAAAAACCAGGAGGAACATCCAGGAAGGTTTTTTATTTTTATTTTTTAGGAATAAATAAATAAAAACAGCTTAATTTTAAAGAATAGAAAGAAATGAAAATGTAAAAAGGAGGAATGAGGCCTCCTATGGTTTCAGCTGCCGCCTCATCCACATCACAAGAGACTCTCTCTCTCAAGTTTGTGTCAGATCCGGCCCACACATCAGCATCACGCACCACACGCCACCTGAAGATGAAGAGGAAGTAGATGAAGAAGAAGAGGAAGCGTTCCCACACCTCTCATGGAGGAGAACTCTCTTCATGTGGGTTCAGGAACGAGGGATGCGGTGGGAGGTGCGGAGCGATGAAAGTCGTGTGGTCGATGGACCGTTTCTGGCCCCGGCCGGCCGGAGGGGAGGACGCCACGAGGAAGGTGATGAAGATGACTGATGGAGGGTGTCGTGATGGGCGTCATTTTCTTTTAATGAAGTGACGCTAATGCTAGCTAGCTTACCAATACGCCGGCCTCCTGCAGATAAAGAGCGAGGGCCACATCAGCGTAACGGCTGTCCTCAAAGGGCCAGATGTAACTTATAAATGTAACTAAATGTAACTCAATGTAATGTAACATTAAAGTATAATAATTGTAAAATAATATTCCTTAATGTTATATAGCTCTGACTTTATTACCTATTAAAGTCACAGGATCAAACTGTCTGTGAATAAAGTGAATAATAAATAATAATAATAATAATAATAATATATATATATATAAATTATATATATTATATTATAATATATATATATTATACTACTACTACTGCTACTACTACTACTACTAATTAAAGTGAATAAAGAAAAATAAAATCAAACACAAGTTAAGACATTAACTTTGTTCAAAACATTTTTGTCAGTGTTAAAATGGGCTTAATTATTGCATTGTGGGAAATGTAGTTTTGGTCAAAGTACACTTCTTACTTATTTATTTTTAGACCTTCTGACCTTTTATGCTCTCGTGGGCCACATAAAATGATGAGGCGGGCCACATTTGGCCCCCGGGCCTTGAGTTTGCCAGCTAGTGGTTGTTGGTTCCCGTCATAAACTATCTTACAGCCAGCATTCAGTTGTCGTTTATTGTTTATTTATCTATCATAGTTTGCTTTTTGTGCTTTACTGATTTATACCTGTCTCTCCTGATACAGATGTTTGCTATCGAGCTTCTCTCTTTTTTTTTTTTTTTTAAATCGTCCACACTGTTGAATCAATAAAGTTTATTTTATCTTATGGAGCCCATCAAACACCACCTTTGTTTCTGAACAACAGAAACATCTCAAAGCTTCCCAAAACTGCATACACACACACACACACACACACACACACACACACACACACACACACACACACACACACACACATACACACACACACACACACACACACACACACACACACCTCACAGTCGGAGCCGGATAATTCTGTCTCTTCTTCTGCACGGATAGAAATGTCACACCAGCGGTCCGTCGCCATTATTTAGTTGCCTAGGTAACCTCACGGCGACTTTAAGACCCCATTAAATTCAGTCAGGATGGAATAAAAAAAAAAACAGATCTAACAAAATCCCTCTTAGCCTTTACCGATGCCCCCCCCCCCCTTCTGTCCCTCCCTCCGCCTCATCCTCTCATTCCTCAGCCTCCCCAGACTGCCATTCAAATCCACCTGCTCCTCTTCACCTTCATCAACCTGCATATTTATCTCTCCATTTCCTCTGAACTGACACGCCATTAGAACTTCTCCCTGTACTTCTGTGCCTCCCTAATCCCCAGGCTTTTCTCCCTTTTCTCTCCCCCCCCACCTCCATGACGCTTCTCCACCCCCCCCCAACTGCCTGTCTGCTCCCCTTTACATCCCTTCTCTCCTCTTCATCACCACTCCGAGATGGAGAGGACGGACCTTCCCTGTCCATCAACCTCAAATATGTTTTTTTTCCATCCCTCTCAGCGTTTCCCTTTAAATGCAGATGCGAGCATAAATAGCACCCCCCCCCCCCCCAGAGCCCCCCGGCACCCCCCCCCTCTACTGATGATTGAAGTCCAGCCATGACCGGTGCACTACTTATCCCTTGCATCCCTTATCTCCATCCTCCTGGCGGCTGTAAGCGAACAGCATCCCTCACGCCGGCGTCTCGCCGCCGCGGATGGGAATGAATGATGCGGCGTCATCTGCAAAACATCCAAAGTTGTGTTGTTTTATTCATGCATCGACATTATCTGGCTGCCCTTGGCGGGAGTCACCAGTGCATTCTGATGGGGGTGGTGGTGGTGGTGGGGGGGGTGGTTTGACACCGTCCTGCCCCAGCTACTGTCACCCTGATGTATGACTTCAAATTACAGCGATAAAAGCGCGGTGCTGCTGCTGTTAGCGCCCACTACAACGCACTTAACGCAGGCCGGGTGGAGGAGGAAGAAGAGGTGTTTGTCGCCGCCCCTCTGGAGGGTGGGGTGGGGGGGTTGGGGGCACTACAAGGTGATTTTAATGGATCTGCAATCGTCAGCTTGCAGGGGATGTTTGGTTTTGCGTGCATCTGGTGGGACGATGCACGTGATCACGCTTTCAACCGCAACGACTGCAAAGACTGAGAGGGCTTTTGAGGAGGCGGTTTGGGGGGGAGCGGGGAGACGGGACTTATGGGAAGGGGGAAGGATGACAGGAAGTGGATATGGGCGATGAGGAGGAAAAAAAGGGAAGAGGAGGGAAAGTGGAGGCGATGAAGGGGGGAGGATGCAAAAGAGGAAGGTTTGAGGTCTTATTCCTGGAGCGATGAAAGCCTTGAAAAGAGTTCAAAATACAACCTTTTCCTGGAGAGACGTGTGATTCTGAAGACAAAAAGCCGACGCACAACATTCAAACATGAGTCATGATGTTGAGGACTAAAACAACTTGTTTGTTAAAGGAGAGCAAGAGGAGCAGTCATAATAAGAAGAAACTTCAAGAACTGCTTCAGGATTTCACCTGCAAGACTTTTTAAAGGGAAATTTTTTAAGTTAAGTTTTAAGTGACATATATGTTATTCATCATTATGAAAAATAGAAGAAAAAATACAGTTTATATGCGCAGCTTCCGCATTCAGTGGTCACGTTCTGTTGACACAACCGTTCACCTTGCATCACTGCAAGGTGAACGGTTAACCCTAACCCTATGCTACACAAATGAAATTTATTTTTTCTTCCATTTTTCATAATGATGAATAACATATACGTCACTTAAAAGGAACTTTACTATCCCTTTAAAACAGGAACAGGAAGTAAAATGCGAAGCAGCCAATCAGCTTGCAGCATTTATCGAGCCTGATTGGAATGAACGTTGGGAAACATGGTTGGAACATCATTTAGATAACAGGACTAGGCTGGGTTTGTGTTTACATGTTCATTTGGGGTTGGGCGTGGTCTCGACACGTTCCACACATGCAGATAACACGTTGGCGTGAAAGGCAGTCGCACGGTTAAGAGCACGACTGAAATGAAATTACCAGGCGGGTTCATTTGTGCTGTTCTTTATCGGAATCAAACGCATGCGGACCAAGAAGAATTCAATTAATTCCATTTGTGTACAACAGAAATGAAACGCTACACACACACACACACACACACACACACACACACACACACACACACACACACACACACACACACAATTAATAAAGTTAACCAAAGTGCATCCAGGAGAATCGATCGGACCAGCACGCTGGAAGATAGAGAAACTTTTCATTTAGATTTGAATTATTGTTTTATAAATGTTGGTTCTGCAAACATGCCCCCCCCCCCCAAAAAAGAGTATGGTTGCTAATGCATTAGCTTTTTATCTGACGTTAGCATTAGAGACAGTCTGAACGGACCCCAACATGTAAGGCACTCCTGCAGGTTGATGGAGGTCCGCCTGAGACACTGAACAATGCCCACCCCCCCATCCCATCCTCCACCCCCCCATCCCATCGCTTCACACTCATTGATCGCTTTCATCCTGTAATAGCCTCTCCGACCGGCCGGTTCCATCCTTTAACTTTCTCTCCTCTCTTCCATTCGGAGCGAAATTTCCTGTTATCTCTTCAATCGGTCACCCCCCCACCCCCCTTCCTTACCCCCCATCTCACCTCGGCCTGCTCTTTATTCCTCCCCCATCCTTTCCCTCCTCTTATATCCCTCCTTCTCCTTACTTATCATTATCATTCTCTCTGCTCTACTTTTAAACCCCTTTCACCTCCCTCCTCTTCCTGGCCTTTCCTCCCGCCCCCCCCCCCCCAACCCCCTCCCTCGGTATTCCGTCTCGCCTTCGCTTCTCGCTGCTTCTGCTAAAGGTCAGGTTAACGCCGTGAATAAGCTGTAGATTTATGATGCTGCCATCTCCCAGCAATCACCAGCAACCAGGGCCAAGCAAAAACAACATAGACCACCAAAGACCGCCAGGGGCGCGTTTTTCCTCGGCGGCAGCGGGGGTTTATTAATGAGGCCACGGGCCGCTGCTTTAGAGCTGGGGTGGGATTGGTTGATGCACACATACCTCTGCACACACACCTTTATGAATAAACACATGTGATGTGCCACCATCACGGGGGGGGGGGGTAGATATTAAATATGATATCACACATCGGCGGAGGAGGAACAACAATAGAAAGTGTGTGACGCAAATATGTGAAAGTGTTTATTCCATATCTCTGCAGATAAAGAGTCAAACATCAGAGGGTCTTTTTTTTATACACACGGCTCTCCATGGCAACGCCTGAAGTTTAATCAATAGCAGGAATAACAACACATGCAATGTAATATTGACTCTCTGAGCGATATTATAATTAAAGATATCTATCTTTAATCCTCCCCTGGTGATGAACTTTGTTTATTATATCAGTGATTAATATCATGCATTTATGGAGAGATTCAAATATTAACATTACAGATATGATCATTTTAATTGTAGATAAAAAAAAATTTAAATACTGACATGTCAAAATTAAATTATTGCTCTGGTTGAGGTGAGTCATCGGCCGCCACCGCCGCCAGCACCCAGTAATTATCACAATAGTGGCTCCTGATTGAAATTCACGGATAAAAGCGGCAACTGAGCAGAATTGTTAGCAAACGGTAAGCTAGTAGATAAGTATTCCCTACAAGAAGTCTCAATTTAAATTGTTAGTTCAAATTTGTAGTTAATCTTTTGATTTATTTATGAGAAAGTAATTTTCACATCAAAAATATTGAAGGTGAAAAGTTGAAAGTTAATGTGAGCCTCTCTGAGGTTCAAAGACACAGCGGGGCGCTGACACACCGATTTTATATTGTCTATATTATGTATTAACAGAAATACAACCTGACAAAACACCATCAGGAATAGAAAAGAAAAAATAAAACTTCAGGTTTTAGGTCTTCACCTCCAAACTGATTTTTCTCACTGCAGGTTAATTTCCTCAATTTTTTATTTATTTATCCTTTTGTGCTTATTTGATGAAGCACGAAAGGATAAAATTGTTGTTTATTCTAGTTGAAAGCTTTTTTCTAAATTGAACAACAGATCCAGTCTTCTTGCCGTTGAAGTTTTCGGGACAGAATTCTTCTTGTCCTCTTCGATTAAACACTTGAACGTTTTTCTTTCTCAGGTTTTCTCTTCTTCTTCTTCTTCTTCTCTCACCTTCGTCTCCAGCCAGTTTCATCACTCCCTCTTCTTCCTCGCAATTTCCTCTCCTATAGCAGCATCACACCTCCTTGCAGAGGATGTTTTTCTCTCCTTGTAAGTGTCGGGTCACAGAAGGGTCAACCTCCAGTTGACGGCACGGATTAAAATTTAACCGCAGCCTTGATGCATATTTCATTGTTCTACAGCGTCTATCCATCACCAGGCTTCCCTCTGGCTGCATCGCCGCTCCTCTCTGATGGGAATCGCGCCTTCCATATTTGTCTCCTCGTGTCAACTAATTACACTCAGACACTGAAGCGATAAATAAAGACGTACGAATGAGAGGTAACTACAGAAGTGGGATAATTAAGCTCAGACAAATATAGTTTTCTATGCAAATTTAACGAAGACGCACAAAATCAGGATGAGGGAAACATCAGAAAGCTTCAACTTCTTCTTCATAGGTTTCTATGTGAGCATTGCCTCGCTTGTAAAATGTTAGATTCTACCTTGTTTTCCATTCCTGCAGGGAGTTCTTATCTAAAGCTTTCATTTCCAAAGGATTCCTGAGGATTTAATAGCGATTCTCTGAATCCCGGGACTCTCTCTCGTCTAAATCCTGGTCCCCCCAGTGGGGGAATTCCTTCGTCTGTCTACCTGAGTCGAGTTAGCTGAATGAACTCTGGATGACCTGACAGGCTGGTTTAACCGAGCGGTAACCCCCCCCCCCCAAAAAAAAGCTTCACATCGCCCCAACCAGCTCAGGAGGAAACTGCAGACACTCCCTCCACACAGGTTTTATCTGTCGACCGACGGAGTGAGAACGACTCGATAAAAACAGGCGAAAAAACAAGAAAACCGACATGAAAAACACTTGAAATTGTGTGGATCCAACCTGAACCCAACAGCAGAATAAATAAATAGGTAAACAGGTAAACAAACAGGTGACGCAAGGGGGCGGAGCCAATGTGAAGCTGAATCATTCAGATGAATCCATTCTTTTCTTCTTCATTGACTTTCAATGCTTGTAATGAAGGCTAGCTTATGCTAACAGTTTGAGATCGGACATTTCCCATGATGCACTTGGCTCTCCGTCCTCATGTTACGAACTTGAAGTTGCTTGTCATCCTGTGAATCTGATTGGTCTCACTGCTCAACTCACGGTTGACGCCTACTGATGACATCATCATTTTAACAATCATAATATTGATAATTATTCTGTTTTTTATACTCCAAACTGTAATATTTCTATTACAGTTTCTCCCTTTTCTTTTCCTTCCAGCAGGTAAAACCAAAATAATTTAAATTTTCAGGAACAAATAAACAGGAAAACACGCAAAACCAAGGCAAAAGACAGACGTGAAAAGAGAGAGAGACGTCTTCTGTATCGAGAGCAAATATTATTGTTCAATTTGGCAGAAAATTGGAACGAGCCGGTCGTTAGTGGAGAAGAAAAAGCTTCCTGTTTGTCAAATAAGAGGCCTAGAATAAAAGAAGTGGACGAATGATTGCTGCTGTAATGCAATGCAAATAATACGCTGTGGAAAAGACCCGCCCCTGAGTGATCGACTGGTGTGTGTGTGTGTGTGTGTGTGTGTGTGTGTGTGTGTGTGTGTGTGTGTGTGTGTAGTAGCTACACTGCAAGATGTACAACGAAATTCGAAATGAAAAATATGTGAAAAATAACAATTTGTAAGTTTGTAAAAATTTGTAGTTTCTTCAATTTTTACATGTTTTGGATTTATTTTGTTTTTTTTCTAGAGGTGAAGAAACGGAAGTGGAAAATAAATTGCAAATTCAGATATTGAGTGCCCTAAAAAAATAATATTAAACTCTAAAAAATAAAGAATGATGCAGCTGTAAATTGTCCGTACAGGTTTTTTACAGTGTATGCAGGTTGTGTGTTGTATTTATGTCGGCTGCTGAAGGCGCGACTAAAAAGCGTAACGTGTGTGAACACTTCAGTAGTTCCCAGCAGCGCCTGGAGGCAACTTAGTGTCCATCACGTTATCTGGTTCCACACCCACACCCTCCTCAGGTCCCTCTGAGGCCACCGTAGGTGTTCCTGCATCTGATTGGAGGCTGGCACGCATTTTAATTAGCATCCACAAGAGTGACAGAAAAATCAAATTCACGTCAAAAAAAAAAGAGGAAAGCAATGGAACACAGCTCTCGGTTGTATTATTGTATGAAATGGACTAATTTCCAAAATAGCCTCGGAGTCCTGCTGTGATGAGTAGATTAGTCAAAACACAACCAGGTTCACTTCATCAACACGGCTCTGTGAGCTTCAAGAGGAAAAACTGAAATGAAACCTGGCAGGAAAAAAAAAAAATCTGCTCAAATTTAGAACAAACAAGTTGAATTTTCAAACGATGAAACTCAACGACTTTAGTTGGAAACAATAATAACTGAACAACAATAACAGGAAGACAACAAAGATGACGTCAGTTCAGGTAAATAAAATTAAATAAATACACAAATAAATATGCACATCCGAAGCAATCAGTAGATTGCATTATTATTATTTTTATAGTTTTGTTTGTGCGACAGTTTATTCATTCTGTGATACTGTGTTGTTAATTTTGATGCAGTACAGCGCCCCCTACTGTCCTGGAGTACACACTACAGTGTTTTTTGTTGGGGTTTTTTTGTACAGGTGGGAAAGGTTTGAAAACGCTGCCATGGAGCTACGACTGCAAAACACGTAAATCTTCTTTGTTGCTTTATACCATACAACAATAAAATAAAACAAATATAGTGCGCCCTTGTTACTTCCTGTTAATGCGTTTCAGGAACCACACGCGAATAAAGAATTATACGATATAGCAACAATTATTTTATTTTATTATTTACGGTAATTTAAAACCCTCCCGATACTGATATTAAACCACCTTCTATCTGTATTACCTTTTCCCACACTCTTAAAGACTTTTTTAAAGCACTTCTGTGTCTCACATAAGTCCGAGACTCACGGAACACAGTGCACTTCCGGATGTCGTCAGCCAATAGAATGCACGTACGGTGTCATGTGACTACCTACTAAAACTCCGCGATGAGGTGAAGTCACGCGTGCTGATGCGTGAATGTGCGAGGGATTACTGTAAACCAACTTGTCGAACGCTGTGAGAGCGCCCCCTGGTGGATACGAGACAGGAACGTCGTTGTCCCGAATGGAACAGCTCCATCCTCCATTGATATTTTATTAATTGTTCTTTTTATTCATGGGGCTTTTTTTTCTCAGACAAAGTGACACAAAACCAGGAAGAAGAAGCAGCCAACCCTCTAATGATTATTTGAATGAGCATCAGAGCTGTGGGACTGTGTTTGTGATGCTCAAGCGCTCACAGGCCGCTTTCAGACGCCTGTCAGCTGAACTTTTTTTATCTGTGTGTGCGTCCCTTTGTTAATTGATCTGAGATGACTCCGTCAGCCAAAACAGACACTCCGCTCGTGTCAAATTCACCATTAAATCCATTCCGCCCGCCCTTGAAAACATCAAGCGACATACGATTAAATGGAATACCAAAGCAATGCCGCCGTCGCACAATGCGGCCGCTCTCCAATGGGAAAAACACCAATTACAGACGGCAACAAACGCAGAACTGTAACCCTGGGAGATTCCTGCATGGCACCAAATTCAAAGTCGATCCTAAGAATGGTCCTTATTAAAATGCTCAGACAGATTAGAACGAGGAGAGAACGCTCGCCCCTTTTGAATGCTGATTAAAACGAATACGGAATCGCTCCTCCGAACGAACGGCGAAACTCCTCACGCAGCGGCGGTTAATATTTAAAGGGAGCTTCTGAAATCCAGAACTGTGGGTGGGTGAGGGAGCGAAAAAGAAAAAAAAAAAAAAAAAAAAAAAAAAAAAAGGGGGTGAGGATGATGTGAGGGAGGAAGTGGAAGGAGATGCTCCATCATGATGGCGTCAGAAACAAAAAAAAAAAAAAAAAAGAAAATGAAAAATACGTCCCGACTCTGTTTTTTGTTTTCGTTTGAACCCCTGAACCCTGGATGACTTCCTATGGGTAGAAACAGCTTGTCAGCGCTGTGTGTGTGTGTGTGTGTGTGTGTGTGTGTGTGTGTGTGTGTGTGTGTGTGTGTGTGTGTGTAATGCTTACATCAGCAGTTCAAACCCCTCATTTTACCGCCTCAGCACCCCTCAGTATTGCACCCTGTTCTCTTTACGCCCCATCTCCCTCCTCCTCCGCTCCTCCATTACTGCTGGTTCTTCTTCCTGTTGACAGTTAAACCGACAGGTTTCCCTCCGTCTGCCTGTAGCTGCTGTTCTGGACTTTATTCCTCTTACTCTGTTTAACTGGTTTCCTGACTGACTGTTTCAGCTGAAGATGCAAATCTTAGAAAAGAAAAGCTGATTCTTAAAGGTTGTGCTGCTCACTAGTGGCCTGGCATAGGTACTGCAGCGTAGAAGCGTAGCATAAAGACACCTTAAAGTAAACTTAATCGATTCTAGGGGGATTGAAAAATAAGTCAAAAATATCGTAAGTCAAATTAGCTCATCTCCAGGCTAAACTGAAGATAACCATTCCCACTTCTGTACTAAACTTTATTTTTGGAATGAATTTCCAGTAATATTTGGTTAATGCAAATCTATTTTAAGCTTACAATAATATTGTATTTTTAATATAGTATAGAAGAAACCTTGCCGTTTTGTCTTCAGCTGCTTCTTCCTCATTGTGGGTCACTGGGGTTGCTACGGGCTATTAAATATTACATGTTTTTATTCTGATTTATTGTACAGTAGCATGATATTATGTGTTTTTAATGGTTTTCTAGTGATTTTATGATTCCAATATTTGTGGCAGACAAATGAAAAGTGGAGTAAAATGACGTAAACTTGATTTTTTTTCTGTTTTTTTTAATTTTTTAAGTGGAGTAGAATCGAGAACAGCGTAACTCCAAACCGCATAAGCTGAGGTTTGCCTGTATTCTGTTGTTTCTGGTATCGTACACAGGTTTCTGATGCGACACGATGTAAGTAAGAACGCTTACAGGCTAGCAGGAGAAAGTGATTTTCTCCTGTTGCTGGGCGTGTCTATCTCGTCTTCCTCACCACCTTCATCTCCGGCCTGCAGGTCCTAACCTCCGATCCTCCTGCTGCTCATTTTCCAGATTGTTCTGGTTCTGAACTCCCTTTCTTCTCATTGGCCGCCTGTGATCCAGGGTCAGCTCCACACCAGGACCTCACATCCACAGAGGATGTCGTCGGGATGTCAGTTCGTTATCGCAAATAATAGAATGATGACGCGGCCTTTCATTTGTTGTGCTGTTTGATGCTGCGGTCCCTCAGCCGGTCCCTCAGCCCTCAGCCTGAGGGACCGGAGGCGGGAGCCGGACGTGATTGAAGCATGTCCCATTTATCTGCTGCATCTGCAGCCTCCACATTTAACAGCGTGCTGACAAAACAATGAACGGGAGCCGACGAGCGCTCGGATCAGCGGGAGTCAGACAGACGGAAAAATAACAGAGAGGATTGTAATCTGTGGCATTCGCGTCGCTCATGTAGTTCCTGAACAAAACAAAAAAAAAAACACTTTAGTGTTGGAGTCTAAATGGTTACACAACAGTTTTATTTGCAGCTTTTTTATCGGGCGGATCTGAGCTACATGTAATGGTGCATGCAGCCATTAGCGTGTTGTGTCACGCGTTACAGTCACGGGTTGTTGTTTAACTGAAACATCAGACCTGTGTAATTATTGCCGCGCATTCTGTGCCATGATTGGTCGGCAGTTATTTGTTACATATAAGGTAAAAATGAAAAAATTCTGATACATTCTGTCATTATGCGAGGAATTTGCCACAAAAGGATACAAAGTAGCGAAAATTTGTTCCGCATTGACAACAACGTTACAACTACGTTAAAAGGCTTTGATGTCTTTTTTTATGAATTCATCTTTAGTTTACTGTATTTTTTTCTGCTAACAGGAGTGTTTTTTTTCATCTGTGTGAGAAACAAACCACAAAAAAACAAAAACATCTGAAACCTCTTCACGGAACATTTCACTGCTCCCAAACCCACAATCTGATGCCCACGGCTCCGCTCGACCACCGATAAAGTAAGTCGGAGTCAAAAACGCCCTCTGACCCCCTTCCGTTTCTCTTCATGCGAATGCTTTATTCATGTTTCCTGCATTTCTATCACTGCCTTCTAGTAAAAAAAACTAAATCGAACTTTTAAAAGGTTGCCGAGCAGCAGATGTGAACTTTAAGCCTCTGAACGTGGAGCGAACTCCTCCGCTCACTTCCACCTCCCTGACTCCGGTGGAACAAACCACACAGCGTTTACCAGCATTTATTTCAACACGCTAACACGCTAACCATCCAGCGTTCAGTTATTTCCTGGAGAAACAGGAGCTGCTATCGCTCAGAATTCCCAGAATCGACTCCGGTCTCCGTCTGTGTTAATCAGTTAACTAATCCTGCTTAAACCGGCGAATCAGAAAATACAGCGTGACTCTGTTTTCCGACTCTTTATCCGGAACGCTTGCGTATTAAATTTCCACTTCAGACGTTTTCTGAGGAGCGAGCTCACATTCCGTCTCCGTAACTCGGACGTCCTTGTTTCACTTCTACGATCAAGCAGTCCGGCTTCAAAACATGTGCATCCCATGACGAATGAGGTCCGTGTTGGCCGTGACCTCACCGAGCTCACGTCGTCCACCTCATAGGACGGGGGATGAAGGAGTGTGCGTTCTGACCTGTGTGGGTCATTAAGGCCGGTGCTGGTGTTGGTGTGACCCCCTGCAGAGAGGAGACCTGGTTGCATTCAGAGGATGCTCGCCGGTGAGAAGATAGAGCGTCTGATTAACATCTTTCTGAGAACAGACGGTTTCGTAAAAACCTTGCCGGGCTTTCAAACATGGCGACTCTTAAAGTCAACCAGACAAATGCTGATTTAATGCAGTACAGAAGAACCTTGAGATACAAGTTTAGTCCGTTACGTTAATGAGCTCGTAAGTCAAACATTTCCCCATTTAAAATAACTACAATCATTTTAATCCATTCCAGCTTTGTGAAAAAACCCCCACTAAATTATAAAGACACCAATTTTTGGCAACCAATAGACACGCAGACTTTACCTGTGTATAATTAAGTTACGTAAACAATGATAAAGAATGAAAAGAAACACACAACTTACGTCTTTACTCCACCAACGAGAACGAGATGCGGTCTCACTGAGGTTGTATCCATCCACCAATACGTGGTAAAGAACGAGATGCGGTCTCAGCAGATGTTCTATCCATCCACCAACATGTGGTAAAGAACGAGATGCGGTCTCACTGATGTTGTATCCATCCGCCAACACGTGGTAAAGAACAAGATGCGGTCTCAGCAGATGTTGTATCCATCCACCAACACGTGGTAAAGAACGAGATGCGGTCTCAGCAGATGTTGTATCCATCCACCAACACGTGGTAAAGAACGAGATGCGGTCTCAGCAGATGTTGTATCCATCCGCCAACACGTGGTAAAGAACGAGATCCGGTCTCACTTATGTTGTATTCATCCGCAAACACGTGGTAAAGAACGAGATGCAGTCTCACTTATGTTGTATTCATCCGCAAACACGTGGTAAAGAACGAGATGCGGTCTCAGCAGATGTTGTATCCATCCACCAACACGTGGTAAAGAACAAGATCCAGCCTCACTGATGTTGTATCCATCCGCCAACACGCTGTAGTGTCGTGAAGCACAACTCGTATCTCAGATTTTCACTCGTATATTGAACCAAAATATGAACAGAGCGACGGCTCATATCTCAAATAAGTCTTTATTATACGTGGTGTCTTAAATGTCAAACTATCTCCGATCACTTCAGAACCTCACAACTCGACAGGTCTCTGCGATAGACTTCGCTATGCTCGGTTGAGGTTTGTCAGCGGCGCTAATGAAACCGTGAAGACGGAACTGATTTATAAAACCGAAATGTAAGACTGACAACTGTTGGCTGGGGAGATAACAGGAAGTGATTCAGTTGTGATGAGACTCACATCAGGGGACAGTAATGAGTCTCCCCATCTGATATGAAATGACGGTGTGCCATTATCACGACTCCATCATTCTCACATTACAATTACAAGTGAAATTACAGGCTGCATGAAAAGGAGAGAGCAGGAGAGGACATCAAATCATCAGGAGAATATCCTGCTATTCCCAGAAATACCGCCTCCTTTTACGTACCCGTGTTCCATAGGACGTGCAAATGAGAAACGGATACGACACTCTTCCATTTCCGTTCCTATTAAAGCTATTACAAGACAAGAGTGTGATGACAGAGTGGAAGAAATATCCATTAACATCGGCGAAAGTTTCCTGTTGGAGAACAAGTTGGGGGAAGAAACGCCGTTACCAGAGAACTCTCATCTTTAACTACAAATAGACGCGATATCAGGAGCAGATATGGAAAATCGTTCTGACAGGACCGACTTTAAGGAGAGGAAACAAGGAGGGAAAGTTATCGGGTCGGACACCGTTTAGCCGACTCTCCACGCTCGCCGCATCAGGGATGTCGATATGGATTTTATTAAACCGGCGTCAGGCTCTCAGACTTTGATCACATCCGCACTTTATTTAGCTTACGATGATGAACCTACATGAAACTCATCAGCCGGCCGGAATGAGCAGCTATAATTGTCTTCGCAAGGTCACGGAGTGATCTTTTTTAATTTCACCGCATTGTTAATTTCTCTCTGCTAATATCATTGGTTAAATTAATATCATTGAACCGAGGCAGTGGGGTGGAGATTGAAGTGGGGGGGGGGGGTTGAGGGTGTGGGTGGGGGGGGTCTCTTTCCTTTCATGGTCTTCAGTCAATAAAGGGACAATAATGGAAAGGAAAGAAAGAAGAGAGACTGGTGTGAAGGTAAAGATGGACAGGTCTGAAGAGAAGAAGTGTGAATAAATTATATATATATATAAAAGAGGCAACCCCCTCCCTATATATATCTATATAAAGGGAGGGGTTTGCTCTTTTTCTAATCTTCGTTGTCAAATTATTGGTCAGGATCTTGGGTCGAGACGAAGCTCAGACATCTCCTTTCTTTGCTGATGATGCGGTTCTGTTGGCTCCATCCGTCTGTGGTCTTCCTCATTCAATGGAAGAGTTTGCGGGTGTAGATGTTACCTACAAATCACAAATCTGAGACCCTGTTGGGCACCAGTGGACCCCCCCCCCCATCAGGTTGGGGTGAGTTACTGCCTCGGATGAAGGGGGTTCTTTGGGTATCTTTGGGTCTTGGTGTCAGAATCGGATCAGATTCCCTTTGATAAATAAATAATTGCGTAAATAATTTAAGAAAAACAGGAATCCCAGTTCAGAGGGGAAACAAGGTGAAACCCGCCGCCTCAGCAACCTGCTGACCTCAGGTAATATCCAAGCCTTTGTCGTCTCCTTGCAGCGTTTGTGCTGCCTCGGTGAAACAAACAGGAGGTGCAGTTGTCCCTGCTGACCCCAACAAAACAGGAAAAGGGGAAGTAGATTAGCCCTGGTGCCTTCTGGGACTTTGGAAATGAGTTCCTTCTCTAGAAAATTAGCTGCGCCGCTCCAGCGTTGCGTCGGAGGTTATCAATGAATGCACTTAGTTGAAGTCCTGTGGGTTTGTGTGTTTGTTCAGAGCCATATTAGCCAATGACTGAGCTCCGTCATGTAACCAGGAGCCGAGTTTAAACTCTGAATCACCCAATCAAGTCAACATCTACCTTGATCCGCGGCAGCGGTGACGCATCGCTAACGCTTTCAGCTGCTCGCCGTGTGCTTTCCCCCCCCCGCCCCCTTCTTTTTTTTTTTTTGTAGTGTGTTTGGTGTCATTGAGCGTTCAGTTTTTCACTGGTGGAGCATGCAATAAATAAAAAATAAAAAAAACACACGTCCAAAACAGATCCCCGCGTACGTCTGCAGACATCACAGCTGGAATCACTCTGCGGCGTCTCACAGGAGACTGGAATGGAAGATGAAAACGCGCTGAGGCTGAGGGCAGCGACGCCGGTTTAATCAGGTCCTTCATTTTTTTCTTCCCCTGCTGTGACGAGTGCTGCGCTTTAATTTTGCTGCTCCAGAATTCGTCTGTTGCTATGGCAAAGCGCCGCTTCATTCTCATTTCGGTGGCATTCTGCTGATTCCGTGTCCAGCAACACCCTCCGTAAATAAAAATTTTTTTTTAAAAAATGCTCACACATGCACAACCGGCTGCACATATGAATGAATTCCGGAACGCTTTGGAAGACCTCTGCTGTTCCCATATTGGACGCATAAATCAACATGCATTTAACGCAACGCCGGCGAATCGACATGTTGATCACATGTAAGCATGAAGAAAACCAAGAGTCTGGTGGTGCGTTCAATGACTTCACAGCAGCCATCTGTCGGACAAAACGCTCCCGTTTGACGCCACAGGGCTTCATCTATCACCCGGGGGTATAGATAACTGTACACATGACACTACCGCCCCCATCCATGCATGGAACTGCCCACGGCTTTACGTGACGGAAGGCGTTTGTGGATGAAACAGAAGAAGAGAACGTCTGTATCGGCTCCTCTTCAGGAACGTTCCGTTTAATTCAGGTTTAATTCGAAAGTCTCGCCGCTCTGGTAACCAATCAGAAGGATTGTGGGTATTTCTCTGTCTTCATGAGCAGCAGATTAGAAACCAAATGCCTCTGTTTGCCCTCACATTATTTACCATCCAGCCATTAAAGCTTCTGTGGAGGGCAGGACAAATACAAAACAGGCGGTATTCAAATATTCCACCAACCACGGGCCGTCCTGAGACTAAACAGGAAGTGTTGGAGATAGAGGGTTGTTGGCAGAAAAGTTGACGGCTGATGGATGGACAGGGGCCAGTTTGGAGGCTGTAAACGAATCCAGCAGCGAAACACGACATGAATTATTGCTGCTTGACCTCCGGACAGCTCCTGTGTCAATGCGCGTTTGACGCAGCGCGCGTTCCCATTATAGGCTGATCAATACATCGACGCCCACGTGTGATTTGTTCCCTGCTGGAAACACAGACATCTGGTCTCCGAGCGTCCGTCAGCTCCTGAACGCAACGATGATCGGCTGATGTCATCACATCAGAAGGAAGAGAGGACTTATTTATCCTAAGATGCCTTGAAGGCATCACAAATCTGATTCCCATCCAAACAACAACAATAAAAAAAGAATAAAAAAAATAGAAATCTAACCCTCACTCTTAAACTCTGCGGCGTTCAGAGGCCGCGGCGGTTCAGCTCCCTTTTGCAGGAGAAAAATGGTCCAATCTGGGAAATAGTTATGTGGAAAGTAGCTTTGTAGAACAGAATGTGCCACAACACCCGGGAGAGTGATGGCGAGAGAAAGAAGCGCTATTACAGCCGATGAAGCCCATTGTGGTCAGGAGAACGGGATGAGAGAGATGCTATCGGTTTATCACTGTGACTGGGGAGGCGTGCGCGCGCGCGCGGACACACACACACACACACGCACACACACACACACACACACACACACACACACACACACACACAAGAGAGTTAAACTGAGCTAAATGATGTGGCCGATGGTAGATTAGATGAGAATCAGAAGAATCTTTTCATCGGTTTTGTTCGGATCTGAGTGGGATGATGATGGTGATGATGATGATGATGATGATGATGATGATGGTGATGATGATGATGATGATGATGAAGATGGCAGGAACCATGACCAGGAGAGGCGGGTTCGGGGTTTCATACAGACAGATGGAGAGGTGGAGGTGGATGAGGGGAAGTGAACCAGACAGAGATGGATGGAGCGAGACAGAGGGATACGTTCAAGGTCAGTCAGTAAATAAAAAATAAAGAAAGAAAGAAAGAAAGAAAGAAAGAAAGAAAGAAAGAAAAAAAAAAAGAACAAGTGAAACAAAATCTTCCAATCCCAAAGAAATCCCATCAAGAGTCGATTTTAATTAAATCTCTTTTTGTTTCTCAGCTCTTGCGGACATTTTTTCCCATCACACACACACACACACACACACACACACACACACACACACACACACACACACACACGTCTTTTATCACTGTGCGTAAATCTTTCCCACACTTCTGAGGGAAGGGGGAAACTTCTCCCAAACACACTCGGCGGTTTGTTTCAGCTCTTATCAGCCTCCTCTGCGGTTTCTCCGCCGTGAAAGCTCGCCACTGTTCTACTCGGGAGGAGTTCCCGGGTCCTGCATGCCTGCCTCCCTTCATTGGCCCTATAGGGATGGAGGGGAGTGGGGGGGGGGCACCGCGGGACCTCTGAGGTTTTTTAACCACCCTGACCTCCGAAACAACGGCTGCAAACATCCGCAGCAAAAAGGGGCCCTTTTTTATTTCCCCCGCCCCCCCCTCCCATCAAAGAACAGCTATATCAATAAATCTATTTGCTAATGGGAGCGGGAACAGTGTTGTTTCTGTTCCCGCTCCGCGATGGACCGAGGGTTAGGGAGCTGGATGAGGAGGCCTGGAACGATAAGGCCGGGGAAGACGCTGGGGGGGGGGGGGCGATTAGTTGATTACGTAATGAGGGCCCTCTTCTGGGCTGTCTTTAATTTGTTCGCCCGGAAAAGAAAAGTAATTAAACTTCAACTTCCGACACCTCCAGGGGCCCTTGAACGCAACGCCAGGAGGGCAGAACCAGAAGCGATAAAGCTTTTATTGTGAAAATCTGTTTATGAACGAACGCAGCTGATTGTTGCAGAGGTTTAAATCCAAAAGGAACAATCTTTAAAGGTTTAATTTGAAAATTTTTTTTCTTCTTCTTCACGAGCTCGACTTTGTTCAGGATAAAATCCGCGTTGTAATTTCACAGAAATGCGTTTGACATTTCCACGGAGGGTTGATAAGTAGTCCGTGAAAACACGTCTTTAGAGCTGCTGAAAGGAGAGGAGCGGGAAATTAAATGAGATGGAGGGAAAAGAAAAGAGAAGAAAAAAAGAAAAGAAAAGAAAAGAAAAGAAAGGAAAAGAAAAAAGAAAAGAAAGGAAAAACAGAAAAAGACAAATAAAAGCTTATTGTTCCTGCGTTCATGAACGCGTCAGGAGGAAAAGGTGAGGATGGAGGGGTGAGATGGATGAAGAGGAAATGTTAGGAGAAAGGAAGGTGACACACACACACACACACACACACACACACACACACACACACACACACACACACACACACACACACACACACACAGATAACGGCAGCAGGAGATCGCCTGTGAAATCTACACCGCTCCGTTCTTCCCGCATTCGCGGGGGGTCACCTGGGCGCGCGCGCCAACAGGAAAACCACCTCTTCCAATTACAACCCGAGGCGCGGCGGCGGCTTCCTTATACCAGGTGCGTCTCGCGCCGAGAGACACGCAGCGCGTGTGCGCGCGCGGGAGGATGCTGATGAACACAGACTGGAGGAAAGTCAAGGTAGAAGCAGAACACCTGCTGGAAACCAATCAGAACACAAAAGTCACTTCCGGGTGGGACATCTGATCACAAAGTACCTTCACAACGTCACGGGATGACGTCAGAGTGATCAAGCAGCATGTACAGGTACAGGTCAGACAATGGAGAACAGGTGGATCAGGGGGGAGGAGCCAATCTTAATTTAATCACTCAGCAAAAGACAGCCAATAGAAAGTCGCTTTAGCCTCAGCTAGCCTCATTTTGAATGTACAGTGTTTTTATGGATGTTTTTCAAATTGTCTCAAACTCTCTCTCTCTCTCTCTCTCTCTCTCTCTCTCACACACACACACACACACACACACACACACACACACACACACACACGCCTGATATATCGGCCTTTGTCGTTGGTTGACAAAGGCACAAGGTTGAGAATATCTTCTCATATGCCGGCTAGAAAACATGTCTGTGATAACATTGATGCATCCCGTAAGTGTGTGTGTGTGTGTGTGTGTGTGTGTGTGTGTGTGTGTGTGTGTGTAACACACAAAGGAACTGGCTTTGACTGCATTTTCCACACATCAGATAAGGATCAGAGGCGTCCTGGTTGTTGGAATTAGGAGCAGAGATCCCATTGATCTCTAATGGAGCACTACAAGGAGCCTGAGAGCATCAGTGAGAAACATGACCCCCACGCGCACACACACACACACACACACACACACACACACACACACACACAAAAATGAATAGAGTCTTGTGTTATGAATGCATGCAGGCAATATTAGTGCTAGAATTAGGTTACACTTCAAAACCAGCTCGGAATCAATGAAGACGGTTTAATTACAGAGAGAGCATGTGTAATCACAACACTCATATTTACACACACACACACACACACACACACACACACACACACACACACATATATACTATATACTATATACACACACACACACTTGGAAGGAAGTGAAACTGGAAGATTGCCTCATCGTCACAATCTTTTTCCAGCAGACAAGGGACTGAAAATCAAATTACCCTTTTCTCTGTGTCTCTCTCTCACACACACACACACACACACACACACACACACAGACACAGACACACACACACACACACACTAAAGAGACGGTGAACGATGGCCCCCCAAAACATCTTGATATTGTGTCCCTTGTCTTTCCTGGCAGATGAAACGAATGCATCATCCCTCCTGCGTCTCCTCCTGTTTTCTGGTTTGCTGGGCTCATCTGTTCCCCTCTGATGAATGACACTGGAAATCACATCTGTGCTCACAACTCTCACTGTACAATGTCAGCAATTCATCCCGCCGCCGCCGCCACCGCCACCGCCTCAGGGTCGTGTGATCGGCTTCAATAGCACGCCGCTAATCTGTGCAGCTCCAATTAAAACAATTATTAAAGAGGCTATTCACAGCAAAGTTAGCCTCCATCAGATGATTAGCTTTAATTGCCAGGGCGAGAACAATTTCAAAAAAGATATTTACGTTTTTTCGTGAGGATAATTTTTTTTTTTTTTTTTACATTCGTCTCAAGGATAAGAAAATCTTTCCGTTCCAGATTTTAATTTGATTTTTTTTTTTGTTTGTTTGTTTTCTCTTTGGGGTGAAAAAAAAAAAAAGTGATCAAAAGATGATTTTTTTTTTTAAGGGATATTTTGGCATTTTTTTGAGAAATAAGTGTGTTCTATTTTTTGACAAGTGGTAGCTGAGGAAATTCATGACTACCTAAATTCTCTTTATAGTGGCAAAATCAAGTGAACAACACTGTCAAAGCTCACAAATTAGCGTTATTGTCGCTGGCAGCAGTTATTTCGCCATTGTGCATTAAAAATAATTGGATAAACAAGCAATTAGGAACCTTCAGCTGTGGGAGAATGACGCCATTTTCTAATCGGTTTAGACCACAAAGTAAATCCATATAAAAATATTGCTGGATGCAGCAAAAACAAAACAACTCTATTTCAAAATTTAACTTTCTTCCTTTGTGACATTTTTACATCCGACCCGTTAACTCAACTAAAACAAAACCGGTCAATCAAACTGCAGATTCCTCCTCTGAATTAAACATCCGCGTGTATCACATGACATCATCCCCATCATAATGGACCAACGGAGCCACTGGTGGGGGCCGAACGCCGCTGAACCGTCCCACCGGACCCCCCCCCGGCTGAGCTTCTTAGCACCACTTTTCTATCCTAACTCCACTTCCCTGCTTGCCTCTAAAATTACATTGACATGACATTGAGATAACCTGATAGCGCCACAGAAAAGGCTAATTATGAGCGTTTAAGCTCCTTTTGTAATTAGCTAACTTGGACTTTCTTACGTTTCATCCTCAGAAGTTTCTTCTCTCTCCCCCGACGCGCGAGACGAACCAAAGGCGTTGGCATGCGGCGTTTTTGGGCCTCTGTCTTTCGGCCTCTCGTCCGCCTTCACGCCGGGTTGGATGGTTGTTGGTTCTACGGATGGAGTCGGGTCGGATGCAGTTCTTCCTGAATTTCATGAGTGATTCAGTCTAGGATGTATGGAGGGCATCCGGCAAAAAAAACTTTGCCAAACAAATACGAGTGTTCTTCTAAAATGGAAAAAGGATTACGGTTCAAAACAGCAATTTGCCAAAATAAATGTTAAATAAATGTTAAATTTAATGTATAAATTTGTTTAACACCATATTGGAATGATAGAGGCCTTGTGGATTCAGGAAATGGGAATTTTTACAAGAAAATGGCTTCTACCCGTCAGGCCTTTGTTTTTATTTTTTTGTTTTTTTTTTATATTGTTGTTGTTGATGTTGCAAATGTGATGGAATAACATGTCCAGAAAAGAAATAAACTAACAAAATAAATAAAAAAATACATAATGGGACAAATCCAGAAGGAAGTTTTGGGGACTCTCCATTGGTCTTGCCCGAGTCCTTCATAACACGCGGCCAATCCGGCTCCGCGAGACATTTCCTGGTTCCCTTGTAAAGCTTTTGTTTCTGGAAAGGGGGGGCCGAGCAGCAACATTAGGACCCCTAAAGCCCGACCCAGAATGTTAGGTGCACCTCCTATTGGTTGAACACCTGCTTTCAATAGGAGTCAGTGATGTGTCACGTTTTCTCTGACTCTCCTGGACTCGTCCTCCTCTCTCCTCGCTGTTCACTCGTTTCCTGACTGCCTTCTCCCGGCGAGCGCCGCCTTAATTGAACACGGCAGTTGTCTGCTTTTAATTTCGGAGCTTGCTTATGCCATTAATAATGTATGGATATTCTAATTAGAATCTGCCCCAGTCGCTCTGCAGTGTAAACACTATTGATCATCTGGTAATTAAGTTTTATATATCATTGACGGCGTGTGGAAGTATGAAGCCTTTCCTGTGCAAAGCGTTCAATGCTCAAACTGTTACACTAATTAAAAAATGCCGCTGATCCATTCACACACACACACACACACACACACACACACACACACACACACACACACACACACACACACACACACACACACACGAATAAACACCAATCTGAGCACGTGCAATAATTTAAAATGAATATGGAGTGCAGAAGGAAGTATCCCTGATGGGTTTACTCAGCTGTACACGCGTGCCGCCACATGATCTCCATGCTAAAACACACGCAGCCACATTAGCGCAGTTAGCTGGGAGACACGCGAGGCTTTGAGGATGAACAACAGCTGCTCACCCAAAACCGAAAGGATTTGTCTCTCATGCTACTAGAAAGTCAGGAACAGATGCACAAACCTGCAAAACACGCCTCCACACAGGGGGGGTAAGCATTAAAAAACACACATAAAAAGAAGAGTATACCCTAAATATGTAGAAATATACACAAACACACACACAACTGAGAGGGAACAGGCTTCAGTGGAATTGGGGGGCAGAGCCCCACTGCATACCAAACAGGCAGGTACAGATGGCAACCTCAGGGCTAAACATACCCCAAGGGCCAGTGTGTGTGTGTGTGTGTGTGTGTGTGTGTGTGTGTGTGTGTTTGTGTGTGTGTGTCCTTCTGAAATGGATGAGATGGAATGGAAAAAAAAGAGAGGAAAAGGTCAAGCGCTCGTCCCATTGCTAACAGCCACTCCCTCCTCCCCGTCTGACATTCTTCCATCCATCCATCCATCCATCCATCCATCCATCCATCCATCCATCCATCCATCCATCCATCCATCCATCCATCCATCCATCCATCCATCCTCACTCTTCTTCGTCATTAGAACCCAAATCCACCATCCATTACTATCATGCGACCCAGTGAAGTAGCCTCAAACGCGCCCAATGACAAACACGCCGTCTCATTTTTGCGCCCCAAAAAATCCTTAATGTTGCGTAAATGTGACATTGGCCGACGCTCGCATCCCATTGGACAAACCACAACGTTTCATTTCGCGCTGATCCCTTGAGATCTTTTGGCGCCGTTAGCTTGAATGTCGCCGTCCTGCAAAAGGACTCGGTGAGAGTTTACAGACGGATACGTGAGAATGGACCAATCTGCTTCCTCACAGCGGTCGCTGGAGAGTAAGACTGATTTATAGCGATGAATAATTTATCAAAACATTTGCAAACTTGCTGTTTGGTACAAAATTGAGAGAGTTTAAGGACGACAGATCAGATATTTTGGAGCACCAAGGATTAATGGGTTTGAATTGTGGAAGAAACTGTGGGCGCCTCGAACAGGACCCTGCGGGACGCCGTTTAAAGGTGGACGGCTCTACCTTTAGGGAACCATTGTCGTCATTCCTTCAACCCGTCCAGGTGTGAATAGACCCCCCCCCCCAACCAGAGGAAGTAGATCTGTGAGAGCCAGGAAGTAGAAGAAAAACCAAAGCTTGTGTTTGAGAGAAATGAGTCGAGAAGTTTGTCAATTAGTCATGAGGCTTCGCTCTGTTAATTCCAGGAGGGGCGCTCCTTTGTTCCGCCGTCTTGTCGGCTGGAATCCGGCACAACACAAAACGCTTTATGTTCTTTTCAAGAAAATGTAGAAGAAGAAACCGTATTTTTCTTTTAAATAAAATATGTTGCAGCACGTCGTAGTCACAACAGGTTTTCTTTTTTTTTTCACAAGGTCAAAGTATTTGCTAAAGCCCTCCCTGTAGATAAATAACTAAACAATACAATGGACCAGAGTGCTTGTTAGAAAGCAACGGCATTGCTCAGCACTGGCAACCCCCGACTGATCTATTATGCTCATTTTGTACAACAAGGCAGTTAAATGTC
This sequence comes from Antennarius maculatus, assembly GCA_013358685.1. NCBI lineage: Eukaryota > Metazoa > Chordata > Actinopteri > Lophiiformes > Antennariidae > Antennarius > Antennarius maculatus. The sequence continues at coordinate 18,626,231 of CM023621.1, read as the reverse complement.
TCTGATGAATCCCTTCAGAGCGCCGTGGCCTTGGGCAACCGACGCGTGAAAGGACGACGCGCAAGCAAACGATCTACCGAAGACGTTTCCACCCAGTGGTTCCAGACGTTTCACCAAAAAAAAAAAAAAAAACCCTTAGAAACATCTTTTGTTCGCAGGTTGCGTCTTACTTTCGGGTTTTTTTTTTTTTTAATTTGACTTTGCGTGAATTTAAATCTGAAAGGACGGTTTCCAGGTTGCATCTCTCGTCTTTGTCGTTAGCATGAACGCGTATTTTAAAATAGAATTACTACAAATGATCAGTCACCGGATCATTAAATTATAAATCACTGAGGCATTTATGTTTAAATCTATTTAAAGTAGCAGAAGCAGCTAAGGCTAATTGCTTGACATGCTGCTGTGCGACTTAACAAATAAGCACATTTAATTTTAATTCATGGGTGGGTTTTGCTTCTTAATCACGTGAATCTGCAGCAGAAATCGCAAACGGTGCCCAAGCGAAAGTTCAACCAGGAAGTCGCTGTGGTTCGTGTTTTGTCTTCATCCTGCCATCACATTGGGTCAGCTTGATCTCGCCGTCTCCCAAGATTCAACCTAATTCCACCTTTCTCAGCAGATTCATCGGCCGCCGCCGCCACGGGTGTCCTGATTCGACAGGTGGGAGTGTTTTTGATTCGCTTTCAGAATAATTGTCCGCATCAGAATCCTCAGCCGACATCTCGATTCGCCGGCGGGGGTGTTGAAGTCTCCATTATCAGACGCTCTGCATCAGCGGCGGCATCTGTTGAACCTGACGGACTGAAACCCGGCCAGATCCTGATGCCTCCGTCTGCCGGATGACAAAATCGATGAAGGTTCAGAGAGGGGGAAGAGACATATTGCTAGGTGTAGCGTGAGCCAAAGAGATAACAACTATTCTCAATTCACAGTTTTCCACGTCGGCTCGCCGGAGTTGGGGTGTCAGCGTCTTATTGATCGGTTGCTGCCTCCCCCAATGGGCTTGCTCCATTCGTTAGATCTTTTGTTTTCCTGATGCACCAGTTGTGAGTTTACTTTTCACTGCAGAAGTCATTTTAAAAACCTACATTTGTCTAACATCTCTTTGCTAAAGACTCCTGACCCGGATAGCTCGAGGTAAGTCAACCAACCCACAATTAAATGCGTGTTTCTTTACGGCTTGACGTTCTTTAGCTCAGCTAGTTAGCCATGCGTAGATTGACTTTTGTTTGCGTGATGTGAAGCAAATCTGAGTCACGACAGGGTTTGTGGTCTTTTTTTTAAAACCGGGTCAGGATTCTTTGGAAAAAAGAATTTCTTTTAGACATATTTGTGTGTTTTCTTCTTTTTTTCCTTTGGGCTTTTCCTTTCAGGGGTCGCCACAGCAAATCAGTTGCCTCCATCTAACCCTGTCTTCTGCATCTACATCCATAAACCTCCTCTTTGGTCTTCCTCTAGGCCTCCTGCCTGGCAGTTCAAAACTCAGCATCCTTCTACCAATATATTCACTATCTCTCCTCTGGACATGTCCAAACCATCTCAGTCTGGCCTCTCTGACTTTATCTCCAAAACCTCTAACATGTGCTGTCCCTCTGATGTACTCATTCCTGATCCTATCCTTCCTGGTCACTCCCAGAGAGAACCTCAGCATCTTCATCTCTGCTACCTCCAGCTCTGCCTCCTGTCTTTTCCTCAGTGACACTGTCTCTAGACCGAACAACATTGCTGGTCTCACCACAGTTTTGTACACCTTTCCTTTCATTTTAGCTGAAACTCTTCTATCACACGTCACACCTGACACTTTTCTCCACCCGTTCCATCCTGCCTGGACACGTTTCTTCACCTCTTTTCCACACTCTCCATTGCTCTGGACTGTTGACCCTAAGTACTTAAAATCCTCCACCTTCTTGATATTTGTGTGTCAACTATTATTTTCAAAAGATGCCAAAAAAAATCCAGAGCTTACATCTCATTAAAAAAAGAAAAGAAAAACTTTCCCAGGTCCTTGCCTTCCTTCTCCGACATCCAGACCATTTTGTTGCCCACCAGTAGGAGGAGCTGTTGCCGTGGCCCCCAGGTGCCCTCGCCCTAGAGGTGAGCGAACGCTGATAAGGCCTCCGTCTGCAATCACATCCTCACTTTTCCCACGTTATCGCCGTCATAAATCTCCATTTCTTTGTTGCGCCCTTCCCTCCCGCATCACCGACGCTCAGCAAGTCGCAGGTTTTTGGGAGGTTTATCAGGTTGTTTTGCTGCATAAAAAGCGTGTCGATTGGCGAAGAAGTTGCCAGCGTTGCCGGTTTTTTATTTCTCCCTAGCGTGTGAAGCGTCATCCTTTGTGAGAGGCCGAGACGGCGCGGGATTGACAGAGTGCTGAGTCGCATGGGAAACCAGGGCGGCGCGGCGCGTTTGTGGGACTCAGAGAAGCGTGAGGGGAACCGGGTTGGACAGGAAACATCACAAGCAGACAAAACAACAAGATTAGGACTCACCCGTCCCTCCCTGTCCCACCCCACCATCCCACCCACTTCACCTTTCATGAGTCAGCTGTCCATGAAATCACTTACTCGCTTCTTTTTTACGTCGTCGGATTCGCCGCCGCTGACTTATTATTTATCTGCTGGTTCTCAAACAGATGGTTCACCGGTTACACAACCTCGTGTAAACCCCCCCCCCTCTTCCCCACACCTAGAAGCACTCTGCATATGTTGTCGGGTCTGGATTCGACGCCCCCCCACCCCATCTCCCACAAGGACTCACGCTGATTCTTCTTGGTAGAGGAGGGGGGGGGGGTGAAGTTTTTATCAGGTGCAGGCAGGATGTTTTGGGGCCGGCCAAGCGTGGCCGATTCTTTCCATTTCAATGAGGATTTGTGTTTGAGTGATAATACAGAACAAATACGTGATATAAAGCGAAAAGAAACTACCTCTGCATACTGAGGAGAGGCTGCTGGATGGAAAATGACAAATTATACCACAAGTGTCATTTATCCTGCATATCTTGCATTTCCATCATTTTTTTTTTTTTTTTAAATCTTATGAGCATAAAATTAAACACTCAGTGGAAACAGGAAGCAGAATTATGTATCTTTTGATTTTAACATGCATTTTTAAAAAATCTGATGAGTGTAATTACCTAAAGGTGACCTTCCTCCTCCTCCTCCTCCTCCTCACCAGGATCTGACAGACAGATGAATCCACCGTAAAGAGGAAGAAGATTGATGTGATGAAGATGAAGATGTGGTAGCACAACATGGAGCTGCTACTGAATTCACTTCCTGTATTTACGTTGACATTTTATTGTGAAAGGGTTGTTTCCTAGTTTTGTATTTCCTCTGTTTAGATGTGATCCAGTTTGTTTGGATTCTGCTTCACGCTACCTGTGTTTATCCATCCGTTTCCTTCCACTGATTGGCTAATTGTTCACACCTGTCTCTGATTGGCTCCGCCTCCCCCCCCCCACTGCTCCACCTGTTCTCCATCTCCTTTCCTGATCGATCTCCACTCAATGTTTCCCCCCCCACCCCCCAACTTTGTCAGTTTATTTGCAAACAGAAAAAAAAAAAGTCAAAAAAGTAATTCTGGAAAATAATGACGATAAAATAATATTTTATTTCCCGTTCAGAAGTGATGCGTTCACAGACAAAACGTTCCCGAGGTAAACGCCCGTTGTTGCTGTTGCTTATCTCAATATCAAACAAAAAGGTGACCTCTGTGGTAAATGGAACAATCAATATCACCATCTCATCTTCTGCTTTTTTTCCATTTCCAAACATCTCCAGACGCCCGGCGGAGGACGGAGCGACTCAATCACCGTTTAAAAAGAAAACACTCTTTTGCTCCTCCGGCTTGACGATGAAGGACGATGAAGACGTTGGCGACTGGAGTCCAGAGTGAGCCGGTATTTACATTTCAGTCAATAGAGAATTCACTCGACTGTTTGAGTGACCTTGTAAAGTCGGTAATCCCTGCTTCACAATGAATAAATACATAAACAATGACGTTTCACCAGCTCACGCTGAGGCAAGAGGGCAAAAATGGAGGATTTTGGTGACAGATTGTTGCTCCCATACAGTACAGATTGCGGCCCAATCACAGCAGCCGCTTATTAATGTTGTATTTTACATCTTCTTGATGCTGAGAGCTCTGAATGCCGTCCGTCTTGAGTTTTTTATTCCTTTCGTTCCAGCTCTGCAGAAAACGGAGAATTTCAAAGAGCGAAATAAAAAACCCGTGCTCCGTCCTCAAACCTGATGTTTTATTCAGAGACGAGTTCACTTCTGTGATTTATGTCGGGTTCTGCTGCCACAAATGAGGCTTTTTTTTTTATTTTTTATTTTACTCCTCAATGCAAAGACAAAGATGGAAGGAGGGGAAAGTGGTTTCCATTTTTGGAGCTTCAATAAAAATGCAAATGGCGGGAGACCATTTCTCAGCCGTGACAATGGAGGTGTTGACTTTGCTGCGGCAGAAGACGGTGAAACGGCGTGGACCCCGCCCAAACCCCCAACCTGGACAAGTCAGATAGAAACACTCTCAGAAGAGGAGGAGGGCTGCAGCTGCTTCTTCTTTCTGAAACTGCTGTTAGCAACTTAGCATGAGCTGCTAAATCAGATACACGCATTTGAAGGGTGGGAGTCTTTTTAACGTTCAAAAAGAATCAGAATATTTTTAATAATATTAATATTAAATTATATTATTATTATTATTATTATTATTATTAAATAATTATTAAAAATGCAAAAATATTTTTAATAATTTGGTTTTTATGCTCAAGTTTCGCATATAGAAAATCAAAAGTTATTGAATTTTTATCCCCAGTTCTTTCATTTCCTCACACACACGCATACACACACACACACACACACATACACACACACCTGTTGTGAGTGGAAAATGTGAAATTCATTTGTTATTTTGCAAATTTATTTCAAAAATCATTCGAAATTTGTGCTAACTCTACATTTAAATGATGCACGTGGGGCCCCACTTAACCATGCCATTCCTCAGTGTGATCGGTTCCACAGGGGCCCGTCCTCGGCCTAGTTTACTTTCCACAACACCCAAAAGGAAGCCTCAAAAGGCCACAAACCAGATCATTACCGAACTTTATCTGTTTAGGTTTTTCTGTGAGGACGCTGGTCCTGGATGCTATCAGACTCAAACGTTAGCAAATCCTCAAATCCTTCGCCTCAGGTTCTGGCGGTCTTTGGGGTAAAAGTGAGACATTTAAGCGGGCGCGGCACCAACCTCACGAGGTGGACGACAGTTCTTCTCCTGATCTGGTGTTTTCATTCTTTCTAAATATTCATTCCAATCAGCCTTTCAGACGTTTACACAAAGTCCCAGCGCTGACATCACCTCTGACATGTTGTAAACCAGCAACTCTCCTGATCCCAGTGGAATAACGGCATTAAAATAGTGTTTCATATCCGACATCTTCTTTTCTTACATTTCTTGTTTCCTCTCTGCTCTTCAATCTGCACTTTTTCCTCTTATTCATGCAAAATTTACGCTCACCATCGTGTGTCCTCACTGGTGGCGGTAATGCGGTGGAGTTGAGGCAGGGTGACTGATTACTCTGTTTATAGGCGTTTGATTGCAGCCCAGAAACCAGCCCACATTCCCCGTCTGTCAGCCCCAGTCAATGTTTTATCCCCTGAAACTCTCTCTCTTTTCCCCTTTTTCTTCTCCGATTCATTTTCCCACTCTATTTCCTCAACAAAGGTACTTATTTGCCTCGCCGCCCCCCCCCCTTTTCTGCATGCGCTCTGATTTCCCTGGGAACCAAAAGCAACATAGGTCTTCTCGAAAATAACAACCAAACAGGTGCACGGTCTCCTGAATGCATTAAACACTATGCATTTATAGGCAATCATTATTCCACGTGGATTACCCCAAATGTTGACATCTGGGTGTAATAATTCAAATATTTGTTTGCTCTGACTTCCCAGAAGTGCCAGCAGTGTGTAACATTAGTTTATGAGACCAAAATTCATTACGTGTTCCAGTTCCTGCAGGACCAGAACCTGACAAGACGTCCCCCATGGCCTGAACGGATCTTTAAATAATGTCTGTGTACTTTAGAGCACAGAGTCATTGTGTAGTTCATGAATGTGTCGGCTCGTTTTAAAAGACCTCGCAGCCTCACAATTGAATTGAAAAAAAGATTTTGTCAGTTTAGTCATTCAGAGATGCTTGGGAAAAGCCGTGTGCGTTGACAGGAAGTACAATGACAATAAATGTATTGACAGGAAATGCATTTAGAGGAAGTATATTGCAAGATATGCATTGACAGGGAGTATTAAGACAAGTATGCATCGACAGGAAGCACACTGAGAGGAAGTACAGGAAGTACGGGAAGTACATTAACAGGAAGTGCATTGAATGTGCAAAGAAATTAAGTGTATTCAGAGGAAGTACGTCGATAAGAAGTGTACTGGTAGGAAGTACATTGACAGGAAGTGAATTGGCAGTAATTACATTACAAAGAAGCACGTTATTAGGAAGCATTGACAGGAAATACATTGACAGGAAGTAGATGGACAGGAATTACATTGAAAGGACGTAGCCTAAGGAGAAGTGTATTGACAGGAAGTACATTGAAAAGAAGTGCATTGACAGGAGTTACATGGACAGTGAGTCTGTTGAAATAAAATACTTGTATATTCTAAAAAAAATGCAACGTTCTTGGAAGTTTATGGCGTTATTGATGAGCCTCAAGCTTCATAATCGCATGTTGACCCCCTACTGGATGCGAACGTCATCTGTTGCTCTTTCCTTATTTCGCGCCGTCTCTCCCCTGCAGATGTCGCCCAACAAACCTTTAAATATCTTAAACAGATGATCTGCAAAGTGACATCATTTGGCTGCTTCCAGCTCATCTGATAAATTCATTATTAGTCAGAGCTTTTGGCCCCAGCTTCTGTGGAGAAGAAGAAGAAAGGAGAATTTTCTCCTTTGAACAAAGGCCTTTCTTTACAAAGACTGTGGCGGTAAAAAGCTGTGATGGTGGTGTAGAGAATTGTGAAGAGTATGAATGGAGATGAAGGTGTTCTAAAAGCTCTGAAAGCAAATGTGCACATTAGCGCTGTCTCACCTCTCCTGGCAACAAAAGACCTCCAAACACACCAGAACTACGAGCGAATGGCCGCGCGCCAGCGGTCCAGCGTCGTTCTGGACCGATTGATGCATTTCTGCGGGTAAAAACAGCTGGAAAAGTTGAATGGAAACAGAAGGACGGAGAGGAATTTTGCTCAAATACTTTCGTGATGTCTGATGGAGGCTTTTGTTTTGCTTCCAAACATCTTGAACGATGGTTTCAGCTTCAGACTAAACTATTGAGTGTTTTCCTTTGTCGAAAAACTTGCGTGTAAAGTTGTGTATTTCCATGGACACACCTTTGGTTTTGAAGTCGCCGTTTACGCTTTTGATTTTTGAGGAGACGCCCATCCTATTGGCTCTGGTTGACGACATCACAGTCTTATGGTTTCATAACGCATATGCCACATTTGGTCATTTTAATCACCACCTTACTTCTACATAACCTTTTAACACATGAAATCATTTAATAACTTTCCACAGCTTGAATAACTTCATCGTGAAACCTTGACGTGACATTTGACCTTTCTGCAGGAACATTCTTTTCTCTGAGCTCATTTCATTAAACTCACAAAGACAATCTCCTCGTTCTCAGATTTTATTTTTAATCATTTCAAACTCTAGATGGTATTTTTGCCACCGCTCGGCCAATCAGAGCGTCGGATTGTTAGAAATACGAGCAGCATTTGCGTCCAAAGATGCCAGATGCCTTTGTTTGCATTAACGAACAACAACCACCGCCATATATTTATATCATGAGATACACATTGGCAAGAAAGAAATGACAGGCCGTGGATGCATCCCATAATAACCAGCAACACTCAAATAAAGACAGAGCTGGAAATGTCAAAACACTTCCAGCACAACTCGTACAAATATCAGAAAGTTTTTTCTGGTGACATTTTCTTTTGTTACCATGGTTTCCAGTGATGCTGTCAATACAATATGTAAACATTCAAGGTTGGCTTCTTTTGTTTCTATTTTATGGTCCAATATGGTAGATAATGGAGTTCAGGAATGTTTACTGACTGACGCAAAGTCAGTTCGGTTTGTGCCGAGAACGTTGTGGGGGAGAACACACCGATGATGTCAAGGTTACTTGATATATTCAACAGCAAAGAGTTATTAGAGGTTTAAAACAGGAGATAAAGCAGTAAAACAAATGAGTACATGTAGTGGAGTGACAAGGTTCTCAAAGGGTTAATGCCCTTATTAGGAGATGGAAAATTTTCGTTCTTTAACTCACAAAAAAAAACAAACTGGGTAGTCGAACCGCGAGATATGAGTTCAATCTGTTCTGTCACTAAAACATTTCCTCATTTAAAATAAATAAAATCTTTTTAATCTGCACCGGCGTTGTAAAAAAAACAAAAAAGAAAACCCCAAGCCAACTAAATTATGAAAAAAACCCACATTTTTTATCAACCAATAGACACGCAGACTGTATCTTGCATAATTAATTATATATAAGTCACGTAAACAACAATAAAGGATGAAAAGAAATGCAAAAATCATGAGAACACACGAGTATTTACTCCACCAACAAGAACAAGATGCGGTCTCACTGATGTCGTATCCATCCGCCAACACCTGGTAAAGAACTAGATCCGGTCTCACTGATGTCGTATCCATCCGCCAACACCTGGTAAAGAACTAGATCCGGTCTCACTGATGCCGTATCCATCCGCCAACATACAAGGCCGGGGTGAAAGGCGAGATACGGGACGGCGGCGCCGTGAACAGAGTGTAGGCAGGCAGCATCTCTGTTTATGGACTTTCGAGCTTCGTCTCTGAGAAAGGTAATTTCACGCTCGGCGGCCCCTGCTCCGGTCCCGCCGTTGTCCCCGTGATTAATTATCCTCCTTAAACGAACAAACCAGCAGCCAGGTGAAGATGTTAATTACCCTCCGCTATGCAGACGGATGCCAGTGCCCGTCAACACGCGTGTTCCTCAAACGCATCACCCCAGGGCCGACATGCAACCGAATGGAAACCAGACGGCGGAGCGAGGAAACCTTCAAATGTTTACTTGTTTTTCCCCAAAGCGGCCTGAATTCACCTTTTACTCACCACCAAAGGAACAAACACATACACACACACACACACACACGCAGACACACACACTCTTTTATAGCAGACTGGAAACCTGAATCATCCACTCACGGTCATCTTTATTATATAACAGCCATCAGATAAATCTGTCTGGATCGGCGGGACGCTATAGAACCAGGACGCGTGGCTCCTGTGGGTCGTCTGTGATCCCTTCAAAGGAAAGAATAATGTTTTCCATCATTAAATTTGTTTTCTTCCATGTCATGTGTTCTTAATCAGGCCCCGCCCACCAAAAATGACAAAACGTGTCAGAAACACTTGCATTCGATTTGTCACTTCCTGTTTTGTTTTGATAAAACCGAACGTTCCGTGTCGTCTTGCATATTTTTGCTGACCCCTGCTTCCAGTTTGTCATGAGAGATCTGGATTGTTTCTACAGTGGGTTTAAGCCCCGCCCCTCGGTTTTCTTGGGTTGTTTAGTTTTGGACGTTTTTTGGGGTTTTTCCTCTGTTTTTCTAACTTTGAGGACTCTGCCTTTTTGTTTGCCTTCTAGTTTGCCTCTTTGCTTCATTAAAACCTGGGTCTGCTTCCTCCCGTCTCTGCCCAGTGTCTTCATTTGGATCTTTGCGCTTTAATTTTGCTGGAATTTCAGACGTAATGGATTCAGGATGTAAATTAAACCGTCTCAAAGATCAAGATTGAACTTCATAAATTTCTGCCCCGTGTGGACGGACAGCAGAGCAGAAAGAAGAAAAAGAACAGGTTTGAAAATGGTGGCATCACCACTCGTTTCACCCCGTGATGAGCTGGCGTCTCATCCGGGGTGTACCACACCTTTCGCTGGTAGCCAGCCGGGATAGACTCCAACAGACTTGTCACACGAAGGATGGATAAGCAGCTGAAAATGAGTTGATTCATATCAGGAAAAATGGATGGATGGATCCACCGCCATGAAACAGGAAGTGAAATGATTATTCTTTAAATACATTTAAATTTATTTAAATTACTTATTTAGATAAATTTAAATGAATTTAAATTTAATTACGTGTAAAAGCCTGATGGACTCTGATGCTGTTATATTTCACGTCACGTGTCATAAAGACGGATATTCAGAACCAGCTTTCCTCATAAATAGAGAAACATCCGTTTCTCTATTACCGTTTCATAAGACTAAAGGCAGAATTTTCCAATAAAAAGTTTTATTAACGTTTTTTTTTTTTTGTCACAGGAGATTAAAACTTCAATCTATGAACCAAAGCTTGATGGATGAACCGATCCTAATTGACTCCTCTGTTATTCTTCTTTTAGAAAAGCAGATAAAATGATCACTTTTCTTTCCTTGGATGGTGAAGGTGACGACGGCGGATGGATCGACCCCTCGGATGAGTCCGGTTTGTTGTGTAATCTAAAGTGCGAAGGCGCGGCAAGCAAACATCAGATAAACCATTAAACACTCAATTAGAGGGTCGGCGTATTGATTCCTGCGGCCATCTGTTGAAACGCCGTCACCGACGAGGAAAACGGGACGGACATCACGAGAGACGGAGGATAAGAGTCACAGGAAGCTGAATGGAACGCCTCCAGCTGGAGAACGTGATTGGATCTTGGCCAACCTGATGTGACACATGTAAGCGATGTGTTCCTCTGGTGTCGCAGCACATAAGCTGACATTACAGATAGCCGCCCGCTACAACCGCTAACGCTGTCCAAGAACGATGCCTTTTTCAATTCAGTAAAAATCTCGCCAATGCGTTCCGGTGATAAATGAGCTTTATAAGAAAGAACTGGTTCACATCTGCGAGTGGAAAATAAACGGGATTAATATTAATATAAATGGGAACAGCGTTTGGCGAATGGCGTTTAACGTTGTGGCTAATTCTAGATTCTTTAGCTCAGCTTTGATTCCTGCCACGAATTTCACTGGTTAATGTTGGTTTTCTGTTATTTGTTGTGTCACCATGTCTTTCTTCTGCATAAAGGAGCGCTTGTTTTAGGCACCCGTGTGACGGCAGGGAGGGGCGGGAACAATATGGTATCGTTCACCTGAACATGAGGTGAAACAGAAGGATGGGACTGCAACGCGTTGATGACTCAGACTTAGAAAGCAGCCAGTAGCGGTTAGCAACTAGTAGCAGTTAGCAGTCAGTAGCTGATAGTAGTAGTTAGCAGCAGTTAGCAGTCAGTAGCAGTTAAGAGCAAGTAGCAGTTAGCAGTTGGTAGAAGTTAGCAGTTAGTAGCAGTTAGCAGCCAGTGGCAGTTAGTAGCAGTTAGTAGCAGTGAGGAGCAGTTAGTGGCAGTTAGTAGCAGTTAGGAGCCAGTAGCAGTTAGGAACCAGTAACAGTTAGTAGCAGTTAGGAGCAGTTAGTAGCATTTAAGAGCCAGTAGCAGTTAGTGGTAGTTAGGAGCAGTTAGGAGCATTTAGTAGCAGTTGGTAGCATTTAAGAGCCAGTAGCAGTTAGGAGCCAGTAGCAGTTAGTGGCAGTTAGGAGCAGTTAGTAGCATTTAAGAGCCAGTATCAGTTAGTAGCAGTTAGGAGCAGTTAGTAGCAGTTAGGAGCAGTTAGTAGCAGTTAGTAGCATTTAAGAGCCAGTAGCAGTTAGTGGCAGTTAGGACCAGTTAGTAGCAGTTAGGAGCCAGTAGCAGTTAGTGGCAGTTAGGACCAGTTAGTAGCAGTTAGGAGCCAGTAGCAGTTAGTGGCAGTTAGTGGCAGTTAGGAGCAGTTAGTAGCATTTAAGAGCCAGTAGCAGTTAGTGGCAGTTAGTGGCAGTTAGGAGCAGTTAGTAGCAGTTAGGAGCAGTTAGTAGCAGTTAGGAGCCAGAATCAGTTAGGAGCCAGTATCAGTTAGTAGCAGTTAGTAGCAGTTAGGAGCAGTTAGTAGCATTTAAGAGCCAGTAGCAGTTAGTGGTAGTTAGGAGCAGTTAGGAGCAGTTAGTAGCAGTTGGTAGCATTTAAGAGCCAGTAGCAGTTAGGAGCCAGTAGCAGTTAGTGGCAGTTAGGAGCAGTTAGTAGCATTTAAGAGCCAGTATCAGTTAGTAGCAGTTAGTAGCAGTTAGTAGCAGTTAGGAGCAGTTAGTAGCAGTTAGTAGCATTTAAGAGCCAGTAGCAGTTAGTGGCAGTTAGGACCAGTTAGTAGCAGTTAGGAGCCAGTAGCAGTTAGGAGCCAGTAGCAGTTAGTGGTAGTAAGGAGCAGTTAGGAGCAGTTAGTAGCATTTAAGAGCCAGTAGCAGTTAGTGGCAGTTAGTGGCAGTTAGGAGCAGTTAGTAGCAGTTAGGAGCAGTTAGTAGCAGTTAGGAGCCAGAATCAGTTAGGAGCCAGTATCAGTTAGTAGCAGTTAGTAGCAGTTAGGAGCAGTTAGGAGCAGTTAGTAGCAGTTAGGAGCAGTTAGTAGCAGTTAGGAGCAGTTAGTAGCAGTTAGTGGCAGTTGGGTGCTTCTTGTTTTTTCTTTAAACCATTTCAGCAATTTTTGTGTCATCAGTCTTAAATTCATGGGGGGGGGGCAGTTTCAGAACCTGCCCCCCCAACCCCATCCAGGTCTGTTTTCATGGCCCCGCCCCCCGTCCGTCCCCTGAACCTATCCTGGAATCTGACTTCCTGCTAACAACAGAACTCACTATTTAAAACTCAAAGTGAGATTTTTTTTTAAAAAACTTTACATCCTCCAGGCCTCTCCACCCTGCCCCCCCCCTCCTCCTCTTCTCCCCTCATGCCCCCTGCATCGACACATCCCTTGTTCCCATGGCAACCCGTCCTCATCTCTCCATCAGGGTGTATATACATAGCCGGTCTCCGGGGGATTCGTTCTCCGGCTCAGCAAAGATATTAGCAATTATGTGCTTGTTAGGACCGAGTCGCAGATAAGAAAGATGTGTCCTGCGCCTGATTACTTTAGTTCCGTGTTCCTGGGAGAAGCCTGGGAGTCCAGTGGGGGGGGGGCCCGGCGGGGGCGGCGGGGGGGGGGGCTGCGATGGAAATATTGTACTTTCTCTTGTATTTGATTATTCATGCATGAAATATTGAGTAAATGGAAATGTGGGAGAGCTCTTTTGTGAGGTAATAGTTGCGACCATTAGCCCCCCCCCCGCCCCCCAGGCTGTTAATGTCACCTCTCTCCTGATTGGCCGGCGTGAACGGACATTAGCGGCGGTGGCGGCGGCGGATGCCTCACGGTTGATGATGGTGAGCGGTTTTTGGATTTTGGGGTAAAAAATGTTTCAAGGTCATGACCTCACTTTTAATGCACGGTGATCGCCCACACACACACACACACACACACACCATCTCAGCTGTGTGTGTGTGTGTGTGTGTGTGTGTGTGTGTGTGTGTGTGTGTGTGTGTGTGTGTGTGTGTGTGATGAGACAGGAGTTGAAGGCCTCGTGTGCATCACTAATGTAATTCCGTCCCACCAGATGGCCCCAATTCTTCACATTTTTTGAATTCTTCCCTCCTCCTCCACCTCCCAGAATCCCTCACTCCCTCTCCTTCCTGCTTCATCCTCGTCCTGCTTCCTCCCCCCTCACCCCTACTCATTCCTCCCCCATCACATCCTCTTAATCCTCATCATCTGTTGGTCCAGTCGATGGATTCCTCGCCGCCGATCCGGTCGCTCCGGTTCGACCTGTCAGCCGTCGGCTGATGGACATGTGACGCTTCTCCTCCGGGCGATCAGGAAAAAAAAAAAAAAAAAAACCCCACCAGACTGAATCCACTCCGAGGGGGCGGGGGGAGTGTGGTTGTTGAGTGACGGCTGTGCTGACTTGTAACACGCCGCATCACATGTCAAACATGGCGATAACCCCGTCATTCAAAGCTCAAGGATGCTGCATCCCACCGGCCCCCTCAGACCACGCCCACTTTACCCAATGGCATTGAGGAAGCTCCGCCCCTTCTCCACCCCGCCCCCATCGGATCCCATCATCCTGACAGCCAGTCAGGAGGATCGGCGGTGATTTCTGGTCCCCGCCTCGTCATCAAAAACCCTCTGTTGGGTTGCAGCAAGGAATCATGGGAGCTGGGGATTTGAACAGCATCCATTACCGGCGATAAAGCAAGTTAGCTCTCATTTTCTGCAGCATTATGGCTCCAAAACGGCTTCTGTTGGTTTGAAATTGAAGGGAAAATAATAAATAAGGAGACTCCGGTGTGTTTTTTTATTTTTTGTTTTCTCCTTCAGCTTCAGGAGGTTTTCTTGAATAAACGTCCCGCCGCCGCCGCCGCCGCCGCCGCTAGTCTCACAATGAGCTCATTCTTCTCAACATTCGGATGCTTTTAATCACAAACGCAGATTTATTCTGCTGTTTTCAGTTTCCTTCAGCCACAAAAAAAAAAAAAAAAAAAACACCTAAAAGCAAAAGATTCCTCTTCGTCAGGGTGTAAAGAGCTTTAATCTTCACTGTCAGTCAACGCCGGAGCGTTTCTATTCCCACCAGCTGAGAGACGTTATTTCGGATTCTCATTCGCTTTTGTGATTTCCCAGCAGTTTTTTACCTTTTCATTAGCGCCGGCCTTTAAACGCAACACAACAAGCGAAGTGTGGAGGGAAAAAAATAAATAAATAAAAAATCATCACATCCCCAAAGCTCCCCAGAATCAGGTCGGGGATGATGGGAGATGTGCGTCTCCACGGAGACGTCCTGCTGAGGGCCACCCTCTCGTGTCATCCTGGTTGCTTGGTTACGTAATATTTGTTTATGAATTTGTTTATGCAAATAAATAAGCATCTTTTTTTTTATTTTAGGAGACGAGATCTTTACAGGTAATATAGAGAACACACACACACACACACACACACACAGAGCGAATCAGTGATGCGTGTCACGGCTGACAAGGAGGCGGAGTCTCCCTGAGGCCTGATGAAAATATATGAGATGTACGCCCAAAGTTCACTCTGAAATCCTCATCTGTTTCTGTCACTCGGCACGACTCATCCCATCTCTCCATCTGGAGCGCGCACACACACACACACACACACACACACACACACACACACACACACACACACACACACACACACACACACACCTGAGAAGCCACAGAGGGATCCTTTGTGTTTCCTGCACATCATTCTTACTGTACCTAGAGACGCCCCCCGTCTGCCTGAGCCTTTTTAATATTCTCCTTCTCTCCATCATCTCCCTCCCTCTCCCTCCCTCTTTCTCTCTCTCTCTCTCTCTCTCTCCCTCTCCTCTCTTCCTCCCTCCATCTTTACCATTTTATCCACTATAATAGGATAATTGTGTCAGCGACCCTGGTGCTCAAAACCCTCAGGCGATTATGAAGATGAAACAAAGTGGTTTACATAATGCTGTTGACCCGTTGGTGTGTGTGTGTGTGTGTGTGTGTGTGTGTGTGTGTGTGTGTGTGTGTGTATATACCTGTATTTGCTTTCTAATGGCATATAATGCGTGACCTTGTGTCAAGGAGTTAT